>WEIU01003647.1:18207-34470 GCA_013389925.1 Aegithalos caudatus
TCTGTCTCTTTCTGTCTTTCTATCATGAAGGTGGTCAAATATCATAAGAAGTTGCCAAGAGAGGCATGTGACTAAGGATTTGGCATAAACAAAGCCAGAGTCAGCTGTGGTACTTTCTGTCTAGTGGCTTGACAAAGTATTAAAATACTTTGTAAAATGTCAAGAGGAGTTGATTGTCAGGATGCAGCTATAGCAGGAGTCAGTAATTGGTACTGTTGTCGGTTCTTAAGGTTTTTGGATTTTTACTTCCAATGCCTTCTTTAAACAAATAACAGAATGCATTTGTATGATGGGGAAGAGTTAACCTGGCATAGCATGTGCTGCCACGTCCCACAATGTGTTTGTACAGGTACATATTCTCTGCATCTGGATCAAATCTCCAACAAGAAAGTCAGTAAAAAGTTGTTCTTTACCCTGATACGTCTGACTAGGGTCAGTGCTTCTTAGTACTTGGGTTAAGATCTTTGAGAAGTAAGATAATGCTGTTTGTGGCTGACTGCTTCTGTTCAACACCTGGCATGCATGGCGTGAACAAACCATTCAGACTACAGCAACACCCATCACTGCCCATCACTGTTTTCTCCTGTAATAAGAACTTTTATTTGTAAGCTGAAGATCCTGCCACAGCTCAGCAATTTAACAACCGTGTATCCCTCAGCAATACTTATGGAATAAGCTGAGTCCTATAGTTTTAAAGAACAAATGTATTTCAACTTAATTACAGTCAGGCCTGAATAGAAATTAAAGGGTTTGCATGTCTGTTAGTCTGTATGTGGGTAGAAAGGCAGTGAGGTTAAGATAATAGTCTCAAAATGTATTTTCAGACAACATTTAAAACCACAGCGGGGTGTGATTGTATGCAAATAAGTATTTTTGCAATAGCAGATTAAACACCTTATGGAATTTGTATGGAAAACTGCATGCTTGTACTTGATGCAAAGTATGATTAAGCACTAGTGTGTGGAGTTTTTGCCTTTGGTCAAAAATTAAGGCAGATTTAAGTCAATCAATGTTTTTTTCAGTCTTTTCACAGTATATATTATAAATTATGAATGGTGACTACTACAGAGAAAACATAGCTTTCTCCTTGGGTCTGCATTGTTACAAGAGTATGTCCTGCTATGATTTCCAATCAGTAAATGCAGAGCAGTAACAGAAAGTCTGGTGATAATATGGCAACATGTAGGATCTCAGATAGTAAGGGAAGAAAACTGGCAAATTGATGTAAACTTTTATGGAATAGCTGTTACTGTGTGTATTTTGCATCAGCTTCGAGACAGCTTTTCATGAATGGGCAAATGAAGTATTTCAGGTTCCAGGACTACATTTAAATAAACTTTTTCGTGTTCAAAGATTGTTAAAATGGCCCTCAGGCAACCGGTGCCTTTAGGGGCTGCAGGTACCTTTCTAAAAGCTATCCTTAGCATTAGTGGAAAGACCTGCATTGTCACAGGCAGATAATTGCTGCTCTACTTGGTCATTTGCATAGCTAAGGGATATTACCGGTTGGCAGAATAATTTAACTGTCTTTGGAAAATACTCTTCGATGTTAACTTCTAACCTACATTACATACCAGAGTTGTGTATCTGCCTTTCTGAAACTCCTTTCTCTTACACATAAATTAGTGTCCTGTCTAATGAGAGTGATACCATGGCTTTTCCTAGAAAATTGCCCTTCGGTCTGCTCAGAAGAAGTTTAAAGGAACATTTAAAGTTGCAACCTGAATTTTTTTCTCCTAGCAGTGATAGAACTGATTTAACAAAATCAGATATAATGGTGATTGTTTTAATCTCATGGTTTTCCTATCTGAGTAGAAAAAGTAAAATACATAAAAGAAATACAATAAAATACTTTAAATGAACTTTTTTATAAATACTGACATAAATTGGAGTCACGGCAATATGCAGTTTCTCTGGGATGGATATAGTACTTCAGGAAAAACATAAAAGCTTCTCTGAAGAAGTCAAATTGTCATGTTGAGAAACAGTAAAACACACTCTGTATTCCAAAACAATTCTGCCTACTCAGCAGTAAATCTACAGAGGGAACCCAAGCTCACACTGGCAGGATTACGCTTCTGCCTCTTAATCATAATTTGTTAGTGAAAGCAGTGGTCAAAGGAAGTGCAAGGTCAGCTGTTCTGAACACTGGAAGAACAGGCTTCACTCTCCTTCAGTCATGTGCTGTTGTTCCACAGACTTCAAAATCACATCTGGACATGGGTAGATACCTAAGCATTGTGATTCATACAGACAGGTGAAAATTGGAGCACTCTGAAAGGTATCACCTACCCTCCTCTGGAAGGGTCTCACCCCTGCTTAGGGAAAGGCTTGGTTTATGAAGCTGTTGCTGAAGTACTGATCAAACCCCAATGTTTTAAGAGAAGAAAAGCATAAATGCCAGGGATTTTTGTGATTTCTTCCCATCATATAAGGAGTGGGCTTCTTCAGAAAAAAAAAAAATATCCTTATTACCATGTGGGCAAAACCACCAAGTGAAAGTAATGGGCCATCCAAATTGATGAACCACTCCAAGTTATTGAAAAAATAACTTTTAAAGTTAGAGCTGAGACAGCCAATGTAAAAGTCTGTGGAAATAATTTTGGGCATGTTCCCTCAGAAGAGGCATAGAAAAAGAAAAGAATTATTGGTAATGTAATGTAAAGCTGTTTTTACACTGCCTCATTTTGCAGCCAGAATATTTCTCACTTTTAGGACTGCCTAAGTTCACACATAAGCTAGTAGAAGCAAACTACGTAATTGCTTGAAATAAGGGAAATAAAAGCAGAATTGTTAATGTAATGATATTTAAGCAATAATTATTTCAAGCAGAAATAATTAGATTTCCCTTTGTCAGCATCTAATAGCTTACATTTTAAGGCAATTTAGGGAAAAAAAATCAAAATATATACCAGCATTATTTCCTCATGCAGAAACAAGTATTGGGAAGAGTCTGAAGCTGAAGGATGGAAACCAAGGAAGTCTTGCTCATAAGATTTTTCCTGAAGTAGTTTGGTTCAGATGGGACTAGCTAACTCTATTAATGGAGATTTGCCCAACTGTGTTTGTTACTCCCCACCGCTTCACTGCTTGCAGGAGGAGGGAAAGATGACAGAACCATTTTTGCTTTAATTTTTCAAGCATTTTAAAGCTTTTTTTTTTTTTTTAAAGTCTTGTGTTTACATTAAAGAACCCTAAAGAAACAGACCTTCAAGATGAATTGAGAAAAGCTGAAGTTTATGAGCTTGCTGTTTGGGGAAGTTCATTGCACTGCTAAGAAAACTTCTGCCCCTCATGGCAGAGAGCATCATTATGTCAGGAGAGCCAAACTGGTAAGTGTGGACAACAGATGATCTTTGATGGGCTTTCCTTCTCTCTCTGTCACACTCTTGGCCTTTCCTGAGATGTTCAATTAGTTGCTGTCTGTGTCAGAGCTCAGGGTTGACTGCATATGCTGGTTTTAAATGAGACCCAGTGCAGACCTCTGCAAAGCAGCCTGAAATATTTGGGGTTTCTGTTCTGCTTTCAAAATTGGTGGGTACAGGATTATTTTGTCAAAGTATGAAGCAGGATGCTTAGAGTTTTTGTTCTTAAGTTTTTCTCCCAAAGCTACTTAATTCTGTACCAAACATGTACCCACTTCAACCCTCAAACAGCCTTTTTGCTACAAATGGAAGAGTCTCAGAGTATTTTTGCTCAACTCTTTTTCCATCCATTTCCTTTTTTAAAACCGTAACAACATTTTTCATGCAAGTGACTTCCTGGCATACTATTTTATTTTTAATAAGTCTGATTTTTTAAAGATGGTGAATTCATAGACAGCAGTTGCCTCTTACCCGCTATAGCCAGACTGAGTTGTGTTGCCACAGGATGAGAACTGTACTGTATTGAATGCTTCTTCACATCAAAGTGGATGAAGGGTATAATTTTAGAGCTGAAAGACATTGCTTACACTTGGAGTAAAGAACTGCAATTTATTATACCACCCATTCTATACTGCCCATTCAGATTGCAGGCCTTCAGGCCTGGAACTCCCTGTGCATTTCACATGTGCAGTGTTCTCAGGATACAATATAAATAATAATATCAGTGAAGGGAATAGCCCTGTGGAGCAATCCACAACTGAGTGAACCTTTCAGATATTGTAGAACAAGGCCAGCATTACTTCAAAAACATTTCTTTTTTCACAAAGTCAGTCAAATGCCTAAATTAAAAGCCCACTCAATTGCTTTGGTCTTATCAGATAAAGTATCTGTGTGTTCATTTAATATGCCTCTCATGCATTTTATCTTCGTGCTTCATTTAAATATGAGAAGCAAACACATTTTATATAGTTGTTATTCTCCAATTACTACAAAAGCTTCTTGGAATCTTTGATCATGAGAATGTTATTTCAAATCCAGTTCTGCTTTGCAATTACTAAGTGTCTTCACTGAAGTTAGTTTGGATGCAATTCTAATCCCAGTAGAGTAAACCACGGTCTGTCCTCAAAAAACCTGGACTATTGCTCCTATGACTATGGAGCAGTAAAGAGATCAGAATGAACCCAAATAACTGAGTTGAATTATGTGGTGATGAGGTGGTTTTTTTTAGACAGAAATTCCTACCAAAGCTGTAATGATAACAAGCATCTGGTGTGAAACATCAATGATTTAGCATTACATGGCATTTACAAAATGTTATTATTATTAAAATACAGTAGATCAGCAAATTTTATTTTTTGTATGAGGGATACTAGGATAGGGGTTCAGCCACAGCATTTTGGTTTCTTAGGGGTATTTTTACACCAGGCCACAGAGAAGTGATGCAGGTATAGAAGGGCTGCTAACCAAGTTCAACATGCTTCAGCCTGCGCAGCTATTCGATGATCACAGTGTATCCAGAGTTGTCACACACTCTGTCTCTACATTTTAGTAAGACTGAAGCTAGCACTCTACAGCATCAGTGTCAGATAAAACTTAGGAAGTAACAGCAGCAGCAAAACCAAGTTACACTGTCTTGTATCTTGTCTTATAGATAATTTGTCTAGTATTTATTGAGTGGTGAGGTAGCTGTAGTATAGAACTGAGGAGAATGATGGAACTTACAAAGGGCATATCATTTGCCAATGTGCAAAATACAGTGCAAAAAATAATTTTACTGCAAAGTCAACAAGAGGGCATGCAGTAGCAACAGCTAGATGACAAACTGACAAGTGGTTTAAATTTATGTATAGGATATCTTTAGATTTCCAAAAGCCTTAGCTTAATACTTGTAAAGGAATGCTGTAAAGTCTTAACTATCATGAAATATAAAACATTACTAAAGTGTCCCTTCTACTATTAAAATTTGGCTTCTTCATTTACTGATTCATTACCTTCATACACCAGAGGTCTCATGGAAATTCACTCACTTCACAAGGATTAAATGTCAGGTTTATTTAGTGAAGTACCGAGCATTTCCATCTCCAAACACAGAGGCAGAGCAATTGCAAGCTTTTAGTACCATATGGGGTGAGATTAAACTATGAACAAAGTATTTTCAGACAATGAATCCATGAAGAGTTTTACTGCTTTTCCATTTTAAAATACACATATTGTGTCAGCCCGTTCCAAAAAGTAATGGTTTTGTTTCTGTCTTTTATCCCTGAGGGGGAAAACATACTAGAAAGAATTCACAGCCTTAGAAATGTATCTTCTTTATTCTCAGCAAATGCACAAGTACTAGGACTCATTTCTTATTTACAATAAAAACCAAGCAAAACTCACAACACATTTTAGTTTAAATTCAGCTAGACTGTGTTTGCTATTTGAAATTGTAGACTCCTGACTATTAAATAATGTTGAGTGAATCTATCAGGATGCAGGAGTAGCAGACTGGTCAGTGATGAGATGCTCCAAGAGTACAAAGTACCACCCAAGAGCAGCGGCCTTGTGGTTGGTGAAATGCAGGTCTGGGAATTCAGTGCACACCAAATCACCTGTGCCCACTGACAGACCCACGATTTTCTGTCTTTGTGGCCCAAGGCAATGCCCATCTTCATCTAACACTGCACCTGCTGGCTGTTGCTGATAAGGACTATACAAAGAAGGTGCAGAGCAACCACAAAGCTTTGCAAAGCAGCAGATGCTTTGATCTCTTTAAACACTATGTAGTGGGTACTTGAGTTCAGTCTGCCTAGTTTAGTCCTGTGTCTTTCTTCACCATGCAAACATACTTAACCTGTAGCAAGAAGGAAAAAAACAGTTCCAGTTGTGCCATATATATATATATACAGATTTATTCTACAATCACTAAAAAGTTGTATAACTTACAAAGGTAACAGGAAAATAATTCCATCTAATTTAGACATATCTATTTAATAAGGATGCAACTCTTTCCTGAGATGGTGGCTTTTTTCATCTTGAAAAAAAGCACTCAATTTGTTTTCTCTAATGCCCTAATCACTACATGAGGTTATGGTTTTCCTTGCCTGTTCCCTGTCCAGTCCTAGAGAAGTCCTGCAGAGCAGGACAGCAGCAGCACAGGAGAGTATTCTCATGATCTCGTGGTGAAGAAGTAAAACTGTGTGGTGCAGATTCAGTTTTACTCAGGAATATTTAGCTTACCAAGTAAATGCTTTACCTACTACATAAACTTCCATAAAGAACCCAGGAAATAACACCAAACTTAACTGCAAGCTCCTCAAACCTAACTTCTCAACATTCTCCTTTTTACCTACTCAGAGTTCAGGTGGCTCGGGACCTGAATGGAGCTTTAGGTGGAACAGTTATCACTCTACTCAGGACAGTAATGAAAACAAAAATAACCTGGATTAATTCTTACTTTAAAAAATGTAGAGATGCTTTTTATTAACATTATAGATCAGAGGTTAAATAAAATGTGCAATTTGAAAAAAGCTGGTTTGTAGACTGAAAAAAAAAAAAAGAAAAAAAAAAAAGTGAGATTTGCCCAGCATTACAGAATTAAGATATTAAGAAGAAATACTATTACATTTGTATTTTTCACTTCAGGTGAAAGTATTTGCAAAGCAGAAGCCAGTAGTAGATCAGATGAAATTTGTTTTCTGTCCTAAAGTACAGAATTCCCCACAAATGTGGGAATAAGAAGGGCCAGCTTCTCATTTAACAAATGAACACCTTAAAAATACAGTCATTAGGGGCGGAGTAGGACAAAATCTGTATATTGCAATGTTAATGAAGTTGTTTTTGAGGCCAAATCACTGACATTCATGACATTTTTTCCTATGAAAATCCAGACATAAATTTTAATTATGCATGTGTATTACCTATTTGCATAGGCAAGACTGTTTCACTAGAAGCTTACATGACTTCATGTGCTAGCTTAAAACATTTTTAAATGGAAATAGTATGAATGTATCATAAGAGAATGTTACATAAATTCCAACTAAATATATATATAACATGAATTTCTTATTGTTGCTATTCTTTTCTACATCCTAATTCTCTTTTCCTCCCACTCTTAAGTGAAACTGTTCTTCCCTGCTGTATGCAGGAAAATTAGAAGTTCCAACACACTTGGAAGCCAAAGGTTCATTTCTAGTATTCATTAAGCAGTAAGTAGTCAAAGAAGTTTACTAACTTTATCAACATTAAGTTGTAAAAAGTAATTACTTTTACTGGAGTAAAATCCTGCCATTTGGACCTGCAACTGAGTGCAAGCAAAGTATGCAGTCCAGTAGAGTGACTAAATTATGTTTTGTGCATATTGTCACATAATCTTGGCCAGAAAAAGTAAAAGAAACAATTAAAAGCCACCCCAGAGATTTGTATTTTGAAAGCTCCTTCCCCTCTCAAATGAAGAAAGATTGTGAAGATTCATGCTTTATTTTGTGCTTCCTGGCATGGCACACTTGATTTGTTGACAAGGCTGCTGAACAGTTGTGTAACAAGCAAGAGAAAATCTGGTCATCTCTACAGAAACAAATACAGGTGTTCTCATCAGATGACCAAGACACAAATGAGATCAACCAAAGACGTCACAAATCTGCCAAAGTCCCAGTAATTAAGCTACTGTAGACTGGAGAATATTTCAGACATACCTGCCACCTGGTGTTTGGAAAATATCATGCCTGAAAACAATCTGAGATGCTCTTAAATCTGTATTCTCATTAAGATGCAAACACACATTGATGTATTTTATATGGATGAAATGCATAACCAGCAAAAGGTTGGTGTTATTACCAGCAACTGTCTAGAAAGAAAATTCACATGGTGCTTCAACGTTGCTTCCAGTTCCATCTCTACTGACTACAAAAATTCTTTAACTGTATCTAAACCTCTCCTGTCAGATCATGGCACTTTTGGTGAGAAACATCCTCAGCAATAGCCTTTGAGTACTTCACAGCCTGACTGTAAACTGAAAGGAAAAAAACTGAGTTACATGAGATGGAGCTAGGTAAGAAAAGGACTAGTGATATATAGTACTGGCTCCTGAGTAATGAGTCATTGTCTGAAATTACTGTGATGAGTATTAATTTGTCTTAGCTAAAACATTTAAAATGCCCAAGTCTTTATAGTGGAAGTGGCAATGACACTAACTAATAGTTTTGCATATTTGATATTGATGCTCACTGGTAAAACTCCTAACAGTAAGCAGTAAACTGAGATAAACCATGTTTATCTTTACCTAGCAAAAGATTAGTTCAAGTGGTGGCTAAAGTTTTAGTGTGGGCAACTGAACAAGTCACTGAGCAATTCAGTGATATCAAACTGTACCTATAGCACAGTGAGATTTTTTTCTTCTTCTCTGCAAAGCAAGATTTAAATACAACTGTGTTTCCCAATGATAACTCAGGATGAAGCCACAGTTTGAGGTCAGTCTCAGCAATATAAGCAGCATTTAAGTTTGCACCCTGGCAAGCACAAACTGGGATTATTTTTCTGGAATTGCATCTTCGTAGGGCTGCCAAAAATCAAGTGGAGTGTAGCATTTGGGTTTGTCTTTTTCTTCAAGGCGATGGAGTTGAGATGCAACTGTGTCCTTAGGTGCCCCACTCCATTTCAGTTCTAATAACTTTGAAAATGATACACACTAGAAGACCAACACTTACTGTAAATTTACTGTGTACACACACTCTCAGGTGTTTGCATCAATAACTTTTAACTACAGAGCACACAGGAACAAACACAACCTCTGAGATCCATGCAGTTCTTGAGAATGGCCTGTGCATGGCCAGGAGCTGGACTCCATCCTTGTGGGTCCCATCCAACTCAGGATACTCTGTGACTGAGTAATTGTTAACTTCTCCCACTGTTTAGTTACTAATACTGGGCTCAGTTGCTTTCTAAGCACCTGGAAAAAGTGTTTTCTAATGAAAACACAGATCCTAACATGGAACTTTGTAAAGCAGAAGGTACTCTTCCTCTTGTCTATTGACAGTGACTACTCAGCATAGACAGCTGCGTTAGCAAATTAGGACTATTTTCTTATTACTGAGAGAGGAGCCTAGTGACTTTCAGGATCTTTGCAGAGTGCAAAGAAGAAAAAAATACAAAAAGTTAAAAGAAAAACTGAGGAAAACAAGACCACTAACTCCAAACAGAAATTACATCAGTGGTCTAGCATGATGATGGCTACTAGCAGTGGAGCCAACATTATTGCTCCTGTATCCTAGGACACTAGGCTGTTTATTGGATGCAAACAAAAAAAAAATTTCAGGCTCCTTCAAAAAAGTTGGATTCAAAATGTACATCTCTATTATTTTTTGTTCTGTTCTAGTCTGTTTCAGCAGATCTGTTTATGTTAGTCACAGCTCCTGCAGAACCTCTTTAATATTCCATTTGAGTTGGTCATTTAAGCTGACAAATATGAAAATAATAATGTTGTATACACCCAATATTGTGCTTTCCATTCCCATTTTTGTTTCAGCATGCACAATATACTGTGGCTCATGCAAGTCTTATTCTCAGTGCACATCTATGAAAACAGCATTCTTCTTCAGCTGTTGCTTGAAAGGAAATTGGCTACTGAATAAAGAAGCCAAAGCACTAAGCCAAAAATGGACAGTTTTGGATATTCTGCACCGCTAGGAAGGATCTGAGTGGACACCACGGTACAAGCTGTTGCTCAACCTATGTGTATTCATAATACCATAAACCAAGTAAGCCAAGTTGCTGTTCTAAATGCAAACCTTAAGTCTGCATATTGAGTGATGAAACTTTCACTTCAGTTTACCAAGCCATATAAAAGCCCATCAATCAGCAGTTGTTTCAAATACAAAGAAATGAGTGCTTTGTTCTCAAAGGATTGATAAAATCATGTACTGATTTTTTGGAGGAACACTTGCTAGTGACTTAAGAATGTGGCAAGGTTTTGGTAGTGAGGGGGCTATAGGGGTGGCTTCTGTGGGAATCTGCTAGAAGCTTTCCCTGTGTCAAACAGAGCCAATGCTCCAGGATGGACCTGCCACATGCCAAAGCTGAGCCCAACAGGTTGCTGATTTAAAAAGGGGGAAAGAAAACCCTTCTTGGGCAGGGTGAACAGGAGTGGAGGGGGGACAATACGTGAGGAACAGCCCTGCAGACATCGTGGTCAGTGAGGAAGGTGCTCCAGGTGCTAGAGCAGAGATCCATCCACCTGTAGCCTGTGGAGGACCTCACACCAGAGCAAAGGGATGCCCAAAGGAGACTCTGATCCTGCAGGAAGACTGCACTGGATGGGCTCCTGTGGAGCCTTTCTCCATGCAAAGGAGCCCACAGCAGTGCAGGTTTGCTGGCAGGACTTGTGACTTCACGCTTCCTGAAGAAATGTAGTCCACGAGAAGCTCTCCCACTGGCAGAATTCATGGAAGACTGTCTCCTGTGGGGGGGATACCAGGCCTGGAGCAGGGGAAGAGTGAGAGGAGGAAGTGGCAGAGATAACATTGGATGAAGTGACTGCAGTACAGTACAAATATGAAACAAAATCCTACAAAACAGTACTGGAATAATTTGCTGCTTCTGAGCATAGTTTGTAGCACTGATGCATTTATATTTGTTAAAGCAGCTTTGGGGCTAGAAACTCTTACCTGTAGATATACAAGCTATTTAAAATTCTGTTTTCAGAAAGTGTTTTCAATGTGCTGATAGCAGAGACATGCCAAAAATCACTGTAACCAGACTTAAACAACTTGCATACCTTTGTATTTCAACCTCTGCCTTAAATCATGGTATGCTATTTACAGTTGTTCTTGAAACCCACAGCTGGACAGAGACAAAAAACATTAAAATAAAAAACTGCATATTTTATTTTTAGCTTTAAAGATGCATCTCTAAACAATCAGTAGAAAAAAAAAAGTAAAAAAAGTAAACACCAATATTTTTGTAAAATCACATTGAACTAATAAAGACTTAATACAAAGTTTTCATACACGACTCAAATGCAGTTTTCAAAGTAGTCTGGTCTTCAAGACCACTTCCACTTGAAATAAATTGTTAAGTACCCACAGATTTTAACTATAAAACAAGGATACATTCTTTCCTTTATCTTCCATTTATGGAGTTGATTGCCACAAACTTCAGTCATTTGCCAGTGAAATTCTCATAGTCTCAGTTACAGAACTGAAGAGAGCTCATACAATTCCATGACTGAAGTCTTTCCATTTTCAGTACACACTCAAGTCAGCACTTGTCACATATCTTTAGACTGATCATCTTCTTCAAGTTTTCTGATTTCATTCTTTAAACAGTTGATGGTTTCACGACTTGCTTTTAGTCTTTCTTTAAGCTCAGCAATTTCAAAACTAGTCTTCTTTTTGGCAGCTTCGAGCTTCTCCCTGGTTTTCACTTCAAGATCTGCAACTGTGGTGGTGATAAAGAAAAATATACATTTTAAGTACCATGAAATTTGCCTTTTTTTTTTAAATTAACTGAAACAGTAATTTGGACAGCGTGTGTCCTAAAAAAAAATCAGTTACTGTTAGCCTTAGAGATGCAATGGTTGTAATCAAAATGGTATCTACATAAGAATCTGGATTTTAAAAAAAGCTGGTTTTGCAGCCTCATTCAGCCCTCAGCTCATCAGTTTTGCATGTAATTATACAATTCATAAAATAATTTTCTACAGTTTTTTTTTTTTTTTAAGATTAGGTGAGGAAAATAGAACCTGACATGGTGACAGCAAATACCTGGGAAATTACAGAGAACTATGAATATGTGGTGCCCAGTGACAGCACATGAGGCCACAGGCATAAACTGAAACATGGGAGATTCCCTGAGAACTTCAGGAAACTTTTACTGTGACAGTGGCCAAGTGGTGGCACAGGTTGCCCAGAGAGATTGTGGAGTCCCCATCTAGAAGCCATCTGGACACAGTCCTGGGGAACCAGCTGTAGGTGGCCCTGCTAGAGCAGGGGGTGGACAAGATGCATCCAGAGGTCCCTTCAAGCCTCCACCAGTCTGTGGTTCCTTTTCCATGTACTGTAACCATTTTCTATGTCTCACTGGAGTTTAATTCTACATATCTGAAAACTTTGGTTATGCTGCTCTGCTTTTATGAATACCTGACATCAAGTATCCTATTTTTTTATTATTTTTTCATACACAAGTCTTAGGACAAAGATGGTAAAGCCAACAAGTCTATGAAGGCTGCAGAGACCACTCATATCCCATACATTACCTAACTGTAGGCAGAGGCAAATATTAGCTGCTTTATTAGCACATTTTAAGGAAATATTTATAGAAAGAAACCACACTGAAAGTTTATACCTACTCTCTGGAGAAATATCCAAAATTTTTAAATGAAAAAAGATTAAATTTGTATGTTTTTAATGAATCACATTATTAAACATTTTCTAAACAAAAACTGGAACAAGCAACAAAACCAAAAATCTACCTCAAGACTGGCTGAACTGAGGCAGGAAATTCAAGCAGCTCACATATCCACACAGCCAAGCAGACATAAGGCAAACAGGATCCCTGACTTTGAAGAGCTTCAAACTCATAATCACTCACCACTCCTAGCTCTAGGTGTTTGCTGCCCAAAAATACCTGACATTTGTTGTTGGGTGAACATAAAGTCAGGTGAGCTGGACTACAATGGATTAAGTTTGTAATTAATAGGGCAGGATTTTGGTTCAATACATACTACATCTTCTACTCTCAGAGAGAAAATAAGAGATTAAGTACAAGAAGACCAGAACAGAAATAATCCCTAAATGCATTACAACTTATGAACCAATGGATCTTTAATTTCCTTAGCTCCCTTAATATTTTTGCTTATATTTGGAGACAAATAGGATAAAAGGACACAAAACCCATTATGCTGTACTGTTATGAAATTACCTACAGTTAAAGAAGTAGAAGGGAAAACGAGGTTTCAGACACAACTCTTTATCCACAAAGGGTTGCTTCTTTGACTTACACATCACTAACTGTTCTGTGCCTCAGGCCTTCAAGTGTGACCTTTGCTTGCAGTAGCGAACAGAACTGTACCACAGGGCAGCCTTCATTTATTCTCTGTTTTAATTAATTTCAAAGATGTCAGACTAGGTGTAGTTCACGCTATTACTCTTCATACCAAGTAATTCCAAATTCGTTTTTTTTTTTTAGCAGCCACAGGTATAAGAAAATCTTAGAAGTTTTCAGGTAAGTATTAATACCTTTGCAAAACTTGAAGTTAAATTTAATGCAAAATTATCACTTTTTTGCAGCATCCAAATCCAGAAAAAAAAATCCAAACTACTGTTATTTTTAAAATGAAAATATTTTAATTTTCAACTTACACTCTGTTTCATGTTTATAAGCACCTAATGTTAGTTGACGAGACGTTGTTAACAGCTGCTGCATCATTGCAGTAGGATCCTGAAATATCTAATGAAGGAGAAAAATACATGGTATCAATAATACTCTTCAAAATAAAGTGAGGATTACATTAAGAATATTCATACCATTTCATCATAGAATTCAGAAACTACAGTTTTCTTCCCCAGGATGGCATTGGTATCCGACTGAAAAAGCTTCAGCAAGTGATATAAAGTTACCTATACAAAGACAGAATTTTATTAGCTTGAAAATTGTAGGGAACTAGAAATCTTGTTCTAGGTATCAGCAAGTAGTATTTTTTCCTACAAAATAACTGCATAAGATTAAAAAATGCTTTAGGAATGCAAATACAAACGTCATATAGCTTCAGTAGAATTCCTTTAGATTTCACATTAACTGTTAAAACATGCCAGTTATCCAAAGGCCTCTCGAGACCAAAAACGTCTGGGCAAGTGGCTTAGGACTGGTATATAAAAAATACTAATACCAACTTCTCTGCAACATTTCCAAATGGGTGATTTAATTCAAACCAACTTTCTCAATTAATCAGATTTAGAAAGTGCTTTCTGTGACCTTATCCTCTATTCTTGAGAAAACAAAGCACCAGGGAGGCTGTGAACACATTTCACTGAAATCTCTCTTTATGGGGTTACTCTTCCATCCCTGCACTGCAGCTGGCAGGGCAGGGAGAGGACTGGAAGCCCTCTGTGCAGCCCTGGGGAGCTGCTGACCACCTGGCCCATGGCCTGGAAGAGCACACACAGCCCACGCTTCTCCCCTTCCACAAACAGCCCCAGGAGCAGTTCCTGACTCCCCTTGCTACTTCCTAGAAAGGAGGAAGGTGACAGGCTCCAAAACAGCCTTCCAAGAACAGCAGCAAAGAAAAAACACCCAACCAACCTGAGGACAGCTTGGTCTTAATGCAAGAATTAATACAAGTCAGGATGCTACTGAGTCCAACAGGAACACCCATTGTAACCAATTACCACATATTCAAGAAAAACTCAGAAAAATTCAGTTTCGCTCTCGTTTAGAAAAAAAAAGTATAAAAAATGGATTGCTCATGTAATAGAAGGAACTCAATCCTTCCAGAAATAAACATCATTTTCCCCCAAAATACAGTCATCAAGTTTCCTATCTAAACCTGCATAAACGAACCTACAAGATATGTCTAAAACACAGGAATGGAAGAAAGAAATTAATTCCAGTACTTTATGCAACTACAGAGTTGTTTTAACCTGGTCTTCCCAGGCAGAGACTCATGCTAGCATAGTAGCCCAGCTGCTTTTTGACTGATTTTGATCTGACAGGAAAAAAAAAATACTCAAGATATCCTAGAACTTGGAAGCTACATGGAAGAGAAATGCTCAGTATGTGCTCAACCCAGGTAAGGTATAATATGTGGTCACATATTAGTAAATGTCAGAGAAGCCAAGCACAGGAAAAGCACTCATGAATACCAGGAGTGAAGCACAGAAAGAGGAAAATGTGCCCAATCCTTAAAATAATTTCCTACAAGAACAGACTTTTATTACTTCCATGGCCACTGAGACTTATTTTGACTAGCAATTTCCTGGAGCTGTAGGCCACCATAATTAATTATTTAAGCTTTGTTAAAAGTTCAATGTACTTACAGGTCTTTCATTTGGATCAATGAAAAATATCTTAATGATTATTTCAAATTCACCCCAGCCTGTTTCGGTGATTTCATATGGTGGTTTGGTAACAACTGCAATAGGCAACATAGAAGTGTTAATCTCATGATAGAGCTGAACAAAAGCCCAGTTCTAGGAACAACCACTGAAATGCAAAACCCACCTCTTAAAGGATTACCATAGCTTTCATGCAACTTGAATTGAATTTTTTTCACATATGCAGACATGTCCTGAAACAGAAACATTGTTATTTCTGATTATTCAGCACACCGAGCTACTATTCAGTCATCTATCCTATATGCCTTCTGATTTTAAACAGTATGTCTTCTGACTTTAAGCACAGAAGTAAAACGGTAAATCCAAAAATTAGTTCTGGCACACAGGTCCGTTAGTATTTCGTCTCCACGAATGCTCTCCAGTCTTCCCCTAAACTGGAAAGATCAATCTAAAAAACATAAATGGAAGCATGCCTTTCCCATGGTTTTCCTTTTTGGAAACCAACCAAGCTATGCGTTTTCTCTACTTACAGCCAAAGACCCTCCTGCCCTTTCCTTGAAAGGCTTTTCAAACCCCCACGTCCCGGTGCAGCTCGGCTGGAAAAGACCTCCAACATCAACCCTGAACCCAAGGCCACCACTAAGCCATGACCCAAGTGCCACATCCACAGGCGTTTTACACGCTCGCAGGGATGGCAATTCCCCGGCTTCCCAGACCGCCCGTTCCAAAGCCTGACCAGCCTTTCGGGGAAGCGGCTCTGTTGTACCTCGTTCCGGTACGGCTTCACGTACACCGTCCACTGGTGAGTGTGGCCATCCTCCTCTCTCTTCTTCCCAAAATACCGCGCGACGTTCCCGTACACGATCGGC
>WEIU01003648.1:16923-29534 GCA_013389925.1 Aegithalos caudatus
CGAATCAGGTAAGCAGCTTAAAGTATTCATGGCATGTATGAGAAACCTAGTGGCACTTCAGATACAAGAGCAATTCACATTTGTAGATCGTCTCACAGTTCTGCCTCAGGATAAAATCCAAATTCTGCTTCATGGTTTTTGCTCATTAAATGTATCTTTTTATATAAGAATAAAATTCTTAACAGACTTACTTCCTTGTAGAAGTACGCATCAAAACTTGACAGTTATGGAATGAAATAACAGGAAATCTAGATTACAGACTGCTTCCTCAGTCACAAATGTTCAATTCAAATAGTTATGAGTCTATGAGGCAGATAAATTGGTCTGCTACATTATAAAATTTTTCTCTAAGCTTTCCTTTATGTATGCATGCAACAAACATTTACTGTGGCCTAGGCAAAATTATTCATTTCCACTTGTTCCGGGTGTTTCAAACTATTTCTGAACATAGTATTTACCAAAGGAAATGCAACAGGTTATTTTTTTTTTAATGCGTCATGAAGGGGTTTTTTTGCTAACTTTTCCTTTGGCTGCTTGGAGTTTTGTCACTCAGATGAAAGAGGTGTTTTGTGAAACATACAACTCCTTGACTCCATCTTTTAAAGGCCTTTTTAAGGAAGAAGTGCTGCTTGCCTTTTTCCAGCTGTTAGTTATTTATTTTCTATTTCTTTCTCCAGCCTTTTGACTGCATCTTCCATGCTTTTGCTGAACCTCCAGACCTCTTGGGACTAAAGCTGACATGAAATTGTCATTGTAATGATTTCAGGTAAGAGCATGAATCAGTGCCTAGAACTCTCATGTTCTACTTTGTGAAATCCAATATAAATACTGTGATTCACATTATAGAGAATGCCATATAAAAACGAGATGCCTGTCACAGTGCTGCATTAACACTTTTTGACTTTGAACTGTTCTGAAAAAAACAAAGTAGCTCTGGCCTTCCCCAGTGCTCACAAGAACATGTGTTCCAATGAGTTTATCGCCACAGCGCTCCAAAAGGGGCTATCAACTCTTGGGGTTTTCAAAAATAATTCCATCTTTCCTAGAGAAAGACAATTTTGTGAAAAAGGAAGATAGGTCTTCTTTTTCCCTTCACATAACCAGATCAGCTGTTCACCCCTAAACTGATGCATAACTTCATCTGTCTGCCATCAGGCTTCCCTTTCCCTGTTTTTGAAACAGTAACTTGCAATTTAAAAAAAAAAATAATTCCATGCCATGCTTTAGCAGGCTGTGTTTCCTGTCCTTTGTTAATGACAGCATGCCTCTGGCTTGAGTGCTAAAGCTTGAGAAAACACAGCTGACCATGCCTAAGTTGGCTCAATCAGACCTGTGCACTGACATGTACTTGTTCTCTTCCTCTCCAAGAACTGGTAACTCTGATGTCCTGTAGGTGTCCTTTCAAGTGTTGTCATTGTTTATTTTGATTATTTTGTCAACTCTGTTTCTCTTTTGTGCTTGACTTTACAAATGAGGCATGAAATATAAAAAAAAAAATCCTTTTAGGATGAGTATTTTAACGTGGGAGATACTAACACATACCATGTAAAGCTGGAAAACTAATGGAAGATTGAAATATAGCTGAAAGCAAGAATTCTGTACTTTCTTTGATGATAAATATTTTTAAAGTAAATTGAAACTGAAGGAGTTTTAGGTGGATCATTGGTTTTTGCAGATCATCTTCCCTACAAAAGAGCATTTGCTCAGAAAAGCTTGTTTCTTGGGACAGTGTGTCAATTCTTTCACTCCCTACTCATCAAAAAGAAATTAAAATCAGGCAGTGCACTCGTGGGCAGGTGATCTACTCCTAAAGTCTTCAAGGAAATTTTAATTCAAAAAACAATAAGGTGTTTCTGTTTGCTGAATTATTTCTATAAAATCATTTATGGAAAATGTGATTGAAGGCACACACCAGTTATGAAGAACCTATCATTCAACCAAATAGTCTTTTCTAATGTATGATCCACCTGGGAAGTCCAAATAACAGCTTGAAACTAATGATTTAGATTCTGGTGGTGAAGTTACCATACTTTTAATAACATCTAAGGAAGATGCAAAGAAAAGTGAAAAGGTGTATCTCATCAATTCCTGGTTTTAAGATTTTTTTGCCAGGAAAACCACTGCTGTAATGCAAGAGAAGAATTGCCACGTCCCTAGGTCCTAGAGTCATCTAGATTCAGACATCACTTTTCCACACTGGCTGATCTGCTTGAAAAGGATTGCACTCCTTGATTTAGGGATATATCTGATGGCAAGGTGACATATGCAAGACACACACATTTTACCAACACTCTCTTTGTAATGCAGTTAACAGTACTTTTAGTTCCTTGTACAAGACAGACTGGACACTCATAAATAGCCTTCACTTAGGTTTCAGTTACATGGAAACTGATTTATTTGTTGAAAAATATTGTATAGCTCCACTGAAGAAGCCTTAACCTTCCAATGTTCTACCACTCATTTTAGCTGCAAAAGTCTCATCATGCAATATATGCAGTAAATTTTTTGAGGTAATTTGAGTCCTCCACTAAACTATGTCCCTAAGTGCCGCATCTGCACATTTTTTGAACACCACTAGAGATGGTTTCTCAACCACTGCCCTGGGCAGCCTATTCCAATGCCTAACTTCCCTTTCAAAGAAGAATTTTTTCCTAATGTCTAATTTAAACATCCCTGGCACAACTTGAGGCCATTTCCTGTCACTTGTTATCTGGGAGAAGACACCAATCTTCACCTCATTACAATCTCCTTTCAGGTTAGGCTTGAGAACCTCCTATACCTAAATGTTGGAACACAAATAGCCATAGAGCTGTCCTAGGAAGAAGGATAACTGGTGCCTTCCTCCAACAGGGATGGTTTGTACTTCCAGCTATTCTCTGGCCCACATGCAATTTGCAAGTCAGGCAGAAGGATTCATGGGTTCATGGTTCTGACAGTGATAACCAGCCTGTTCTTCACAACCATTTTTCCCCAGAGACTTATCAGAGCACTTGAAAGTGTGTAGCACATGAGCAGTGCAGCTCAGAATGATGAAAAAGGCAGCCAAGAGCAGCCTGTCACCATCAGAATAATTTATTTAGCCTAAAGTCTTTTGCCAGAAGGCCCTCTCAAGAAAAATGGCATTCAAGAGCAGGGGGAGGGCCAGGCAAGTAGACCTGGTTGACCTCCTATAACATCACATAACTCATATAACCTATGAGTTGTAGTGTTAGAGTAGGTGCTCATTTTGTGGCCAGCACAGAAAGTAATGCTAAATCACACTTCCAAGGGTTTCCTTCATGTTTAAGTCAGCTAAGGACAGCTAAGAAACAAAGAGGTGAAAGTATCACTCTCCCCCATGGGAAATTTTGATTTTTCAGATTTGTTTTCATCAAAAATCAAGTGGAAATACCAGAATTTCTTGTGAAACATATAACTATGTTTATATTGTTAATTGATAACATTAATATATCCCTTTCCCATAACATTAAGCTGAGTTGCCATGTTAGTCTAACTGGAAGTCCTCTTTCAGGGAGGTATGGAAATGGGGTAAGAAACAGAGATTTCCCAGGGACACTGTGACTACTTAGATCAAGAAAGAGATGGAAGGTTGATAATCCCTGAAACAAATATTATGGTTTTCTTTTCTGATCAAGAAGGGACCAGTTTCCAAATTTTGCAATGTTATTGCCTTGTGGAGGCCTACATTTTCCATGAAATCATAGTTATTATGGAAAGCAGGTAATTCCTTATATTTATAGTAAATATCTGTTTCAATCTTAGCAAATCATCATTATTTATGATCTCCTTACAAGCTTGTTTCTATGTTTACATTTGCATATCCATGCAAGGTACTACATGTTGATTTAGGAACATCCAAACAGGCTACAGACATGTTTGAAAATGAGGTGCAAAGTCAGATGTCAATGAGAGATGATGCATAACACAAAGTAATTAACACCTGCAAGTGTAAGTTTTCAAAAAACCTCAAGTATTATGGCAATAAGAAATAAGACAGTCCCTTTATTCATTCACTTCACTACTGCAAGTAATAGTTGGATGGGGGTTTTTTTAGGGACAATTTTCCAGGTGTTCTCACATTACCCTTATGGCCTTACATGAGAGAAAACCATGGTAGCCATCACTACCTCATCACTATCAAATACTAATATAAAATTAAGTTAGTTCTATATCATTCCCACTGAATATGTACTTGATGTTAAGCTGACATCTAAGTGCTTTCCAACTTAGGGGTCATAAATGGATTTTTACTAGTAATTCAGCAGTAAAAATAATCTTGAAATCATTATTATGACAACTCACCAGACAGTCTCTGCAATATTTTGTAATTGTCATTTATGCTATTGAATTAAATAAAAATTATATGCATACATAAGCCCATACACACACAACCAATGGGTTAAACTTAGAGGTTGGGAAAGCATTTAAACTCCCTGGCTGCAAAATGACAATTTTTAGTAGGCTATGTAGAAACTGTCTTTAAACAAATGAGCCTATTGCTGGGTATCAGAATCCAAATGGGAAATGCTATTTAGTGGTTAGAAAAAAAATGTCTGTATGGTGAGGAATAGATTAGGCTGCCTCACAGTGACTGAGCAGAGATAATAGAAGATTATATGAATGTGGAAATAGTAATTTGCAATGGGCCTTGTAACACTTGTAGCACGTATCTGAAAAGTCAGAACATGGTAGAATCATTCTACCTTTCCTTGCTAAATATAAGATGTGCTCCAGACATTTGCCTGACTGAACCTTGTGCAGCAATAAGTTTGCTGACTCTTCTTCTCTATTTAGGACAGGCTATTTAAACACTTGCATTAAACAGCAAAGGTTTTCTTTTGAACAGAGAACATGCACCCATAGCCAAATTTCTGAAAATAGCAGTTCTAGCCTCTCAGTTTTGTGGCATCCTCTGCACATTTGACATTCAGAAACAAAATTAACCCAACCCTCTCCTGACACAGCCTGTTACTGGTCACCAGAGAAAGGAGATCAGTGCCTATCCCTATACTTCCCCTCTGTGAGGAAACTGTAGACCGTGATGTTTCCCCTCAGTCTCCTCCAGCCTGAACAGACCAAGTGACCTCAGCTACTCCTAAGGCCCTTCACTGTCTTCATTATCCTCCTTTAGTCACTGCCCAATAGCTTTATGTCTCTTTTACACTGTGGCACCCAAAACTGACCCCAGCACTGGAGGTGAGGCTTCCCCAGTGCAGAGGAGACAATCCCCTCCCTTGTCCATCTGATGGTGCTGTGCCTGATGCATCCCAGGACAGGGTTGGCCCTCCTGGCTGCCAGGGCACTGCTGACTTGTACTTAATTTGCCATTGACCAGGAACCCCAAGCCCCTTTCTACAGGGCTGCTCTCCAACCTCGTGTTCCCCAATCTGAACATACATCCATGGTTGCCCTGTCCCAGATGCAGAATCTGGCACTTGCCCTTGTTAAAATTTACATGGTTCTGATTGCCCAGCTCTCTAATTTGTCAAGGTCTCTCTGCCTTCGAGGGAGTCAACATCGCATCCCAATTTATTTTTGCTGGCACGTTTACTTAGTGTACCTTCAAGTCCTGCATTGAAGTAATTTATCATCCCTGCTCTGCAGGAACCTCCTGGGCAGTGTGTGCCCAGCTGTCTTTCCAGCAGAAAATAGCGTGGCTGAAGTTCCCCACAAACACCAGGGCCTGTGAGAAAAGCTCTTTCCACTGACTGTAGAAATTGGACTTTCTCCTCCTGATGGGCTGGCTTGTAGCAAACACCCCCAGCAGTGTCACCCATGTTGCCTGCCCCTGAATTCTTACCCATCATCTCTTCTCTTATCACACAGTCCTAGATAGAGCTTGGTACATCCCAGTTGCTCTCTCACATAAAGTGCAGTTCCACCACCTCACATTACTGACCAGTCTTTCCCAAAAAGTATGTAGCCACCCATGACAGCATTCCAGTTATCTGAGCTATCCCACCACGTCTCTGTACCTGCAATGAGATCCTGCGGCCTCACACAGATCTCTCGTTATTCCTGTTCATTCTCCGTGTTGTGTGCATTGCTGTACAGGCATTTTGGAGAGGTATCAAGCATGCAGATTTTCCAGAAAGGGTGCAAGAGGCTCCACCACAGCCATGCATACTCTCAAGCTGGTTTGCCTTCTGGGTCTTGTCTTGGGAGGCAGATGAGGAACATTAGTCACTACTCTGGTGGGCCTGGCTTATTCCCCAGCTGGATGTGATGTGGTGAACCATGTCTCTTTGGACCCCCTACTTTGAGTCCTTCAGTTTAAAGCCTGCTTCACCAAGTTGGCCAGCCTGCAGCCAGAGATTTCCTTTCCTCTTCTAGACAGGTAGAGGTTTATTTGAAATATATTTGAAGGCATGATTCATGGAGTTGGAAGATGGTGTTCTAAATTAGTTGCCAAAAATAGAAAAGAATGAAAGAGGTTTATCTGTCTTTGTCAATGATGCAATATTAACAAACTCAACAGCTTCCCTGGGGTACCTTGTGAGTATATTTGGTACTGAGAATTTGTGCAAAGCTGCAAATTTTTCCCAGTACTGCTAAGCACACAACAGAGAAAGTCATCCTGACAGCCAAGGTCCTGTCTCCAGATTTTTTTTTTTTAACAAATGATGGCCCAAGCAGCCAGCTGGACTTAATGCTAGAATCAGATTTTCAAAACTCAAGAATCTGAAAATTAGTTATGGCATGTTATCGGAATAGTTTTATTGACGACATGATGCTCCAGATGCTTCAGAGGTTGATTCCACCTTGTCTTTTGTCCAAAGAAAAAAAATCATAAAAAATTTGAACTCATGGAATTATGACAATGATTTTGGCAGCAAAGTGGTTCCAGAAGTGCTTTCACCAAAAAAAAAAAAAAAAGTGAACAAAAAATACAAATATGTCTGAAGGCTCTCTGCCAACTGTGGCAACTTGCATATATCTGCTCCTCTGACCTTGCCATTGAAGAGGGAATCTTCATTGTGTTGCTTAATTGTCCATGGTTATTTCATGAATCTTGGACTTTTTATTAAAAAGCATTGTGTACAAGCTTTTCTGCAACAGCTTGAGTTTGAAAACAACAGAGAAACAAGATAAAAAATACCTTTTCTGTTATAGATTCATCCTGTTTTCTGGGTGTTAGGCATTAGAAGGATATCCAGCTCAATTTTATCTCTCTTTAAAATGGTGTTTCTATTCACCATATCTCTCAGAATATTGTCTTTAATAACCTGAACACAATATTGTCTAATCCTTTGCCACTTTACACCAATGGAAAGGGTGAGCATAATGCCACCAGATCAAAGGCGTTTCTCATATACATTTACACTCACTTTCTAGGAGAGTAAATGATAAATTGAGGGTAAATTGAGGGTCTTGGTGGAAATTTATTTCTAATCTTCTTATACTTTCTTTTTAACAAGCTATATTTAAAGCTGCATTAGAACTTAATTTTTGTGTGGCCTTTTCCTTCCATCATTATTTTCCACCTGGTTTTAGTTAATGTTTGCACAGTTCTTTGGAAGAACAAGCACCAAGCCTTGGATTTTCTTTCCTTCTATGTGAGTGGAAAAATCCTGACAGTCCTATACATAAAGATGAATGAATGACTTATAAATAATTTGAGCAGTGACTGCTGCTCCTTTATCATTGTTATATCCTTTTCATTGACTAATGTGGAATTGCAGGGAGCCCTGTATATAAAAAGAGCTATGTACTTTCATCTTCCTTAAGCAGCAGAACACCGAACCAGCACGAATAAGTATATGTGCATTCAAATACAAAGGATTATGTAAAGATGTAAAATATGCCCCAGGTAACTTGTTTAGCCTTAAGGACTTGTCATTTCTTTCAAAGAGGATGCAAGAGTGTGATGGGACAACAAACACACTATCATTCAGATAGACAGATCACAAATCCCACTGACTGCAGTAGACCTGGCAAGTTGTTGGGTCTGTTCTACAGGTGAGCAGCCTGAGATTTGAGGGCGACATTACTACAGAAAAACTTGTAGCATATCTGCATATTGAACAGCTCATTTGACTTGAGGGTTTTTATGATGGACAAGCAAGAATGAGAGGTTACTTTTGAATACTGCATTAGCATTTGCCCTAAGATTTTCTGTACTATCATCTCTTCCTCTCCTTAACTAGGCAGACCATGTCTGAGATGCATTTCAGGGGGGACATTAAAAAATACACATATACTGTGTCACATGCTTTCTCCCATAGGGGCAAATATTAATTACTGAACATCAGTGATTTGTAAGAAATTTTCATTGTGATCTATGATGTGATAAGGAATAATGAAAGAAACAATAATAGTTTGCCTCTTATTATCAGAGATTGCTCCTTTCTTTGTACAGAATGGCCATTTGTCAGAAAGTAACCTGGGCCACACTTAACAGTGAAGCTTCATAAAGTGTGTTCATATGATAAGCAAGCTGCAAGGTTGATGGGCTTTTCTAGGGGATCAGTTTATAGCACTTGCTGGGAAGCATTTAGAGGAATAAGGTTTCTCATGAGCCTTTGATGAAGTGATATGTCACATGCTGCATCATAACCAGATGGTGAATCAGTCACACCATATCTGTCACTACTTCTGATCCTTGAAAGACTGAACCAGCAGATATCAGGCAAGAGTGGAGGTTCATGAACTGCCATGCCTCTACAGCTAACTCTTTGTTTCCTGAGGCCGGGCTCTGCAACATATTTCTGTTATAGCTTGCAAACTGCATACAGAGAAAGAGGAAGACATACTGTATACTTCAACTATGAAGAAGGTTAACATTTTTTCATACTTTTCTGATGTCCATATCCTGATAAAATCTTGTAATATACTGTCTATGCTTTTTTCCCCAATAAGTTTTGTTACAGTCTTTATTTTCATTTTGCACGAGAAAGGGATCTTTTCAAGTTCCATGACTGAAATCGTCACTCCTCTCTTCCAAGTGTCCTTGTTCAATGGAAAGTTAGGAGACTATCATCCTAATATATTTCCCTAGAGTAGCCAAAGAACTGCAAAATGCAGCTGAACTGGATGGCATAGGCTGTTCTAAGAACTGTACAGTACTGACCTGTAGAGACAGCATTGCTCAGCATTACCCAGGACATTTCACGGACCTGTCACAAGAGAGATTATGAACCACAAAGGTCACAAATTACTTTTCAACACCAGCTTATCTTGGGAAATACAGGTGAGGGAGGTGGCAGTTCCCTTAGTTCCCTACACTCTCTGCAAGTCAACTGTACTTCAGAAAGAGAGTGAAGGGTGAGAGGCTCCCATTCCTTCCCTTACTCAAATATATTTTATCAGGTATAACATATCCACCTTTTCAGGCCTCCCCATTTCCAGTGGCCAGAACTTAGAGAAAACATAACCAAGACAACAGGAAATGGAAGCTGCTACCTGGACCAAAGCCCTATAAATGAATACAATGAGATCATGTTCTTGTTGGTAGAGCTGCACAGAGACATGGGAAACTCTTTTCTCTGCTAGTAGATATTAAATATTGGGCCAATAATCCATTTTCTACACTGATACAGTGATATATTGCCAATACTTTGTTTTCACTGGGAGGTATTGATTCCCCATAGGAGTTTGTTAGTATTTGATAAAGTTCACATTTTACTTCATTATAATAAGTTTTGATTGCACCTATTGCAGAAACCAGCTTTCTGGTACTTTTGGGCTTTAAAGGAAAACGTTTTAGGCATAAAAGTGCTTCCCAAATTCTATATTGCCTCCTTTTTTTCAAAAGTAAAATCTCTTGCAGACACAGCTCTCAGTCCTTCCATAGGGAGCTTAACAGAATATATAAGAACATTTCTAAGGAAGTCTTGACAGCCATGTCATGCATAGAACCACACAGGTCATTGGGTTCTTCAGTCTCATTTAATAATGTCATGTCCCTCAGAAATTTGCAACAGCCTGCTTTGATACTTACTACAAGCCTTTAGGTGCCAGATATGTCTCTCTTAGGCGGGATGAACTTGCCGATTATTTACAGAAAAGACTCCATTTCATTAAGTTGGAAAAGAGTCGCCCTCTCCCAGAGACATTATTAATTGGCCATGCTTTGGCATGAGAGCATGTGCACAGAGAAGAGAGCAGAAGCTGCTGATAAGCAAGCATATCTTGTACAAATAATTCCAATTCTAGTTCCTCACAGGAAATTAAAAGTTGTGTTTTGTACACACAAATTATACAGTTTTGGAGTAGTTTGGTAAGACAATTATAGTCATTCCACCATAATATTTTTTTGCCTTCTCTAAGTCAGAACCCTTACAGATTATTTTTCCTCTCTACTCAAGTGTCTTCTGTCAGAAAGCAGTCAAACAGAGCCATGTTGTGGGGATCATTCTGGAGGATAGCATGATAATGTACCAAGGCACACACAATGCTCACTTTTCCATGGCTAGGGCTTGGAAACAGTTTTTACCATCAGATTGAGAGAAAGAACATCTACTGAGCCCTTTCATGCCTTAGAGTGTCTTAGAAACCCTATTAAGGGAAAATGATTACATAATTATTACCTGGTTTGCTTACCTGGTTGTGATAAAATCCTTGTGAAGGTTTTTATGGGAGTGACTTTGTTTATTTCTTTGGACAGTCTCTAAGTTATGTTTAAAGTACACCAACTGCAAATGTCTGATTATTCTGCTCCTAAAGATCATTGGCTTACTGGAAATCATTTTCCAGGAATCAAGCAGTACAATTTTTATTCCTGTAAAAATCACAATAGTGTGAATACCAAGCACATCCTTACAGATGTCAGAGCTCTGACAGTACAGATATTGCAACATTTGTCAGAGCAAAATTATATTAATAAGTTGTTCCATCATTTATTCCAAATCTAACCACTATATATCTTTTACTTCTGTAGGTCTGTGAAATTTCAACAGACAATAAAAATTCCTCTTCTCCCCTTAGTACCACGTCATTGTCTCAGCCAGCGATGAAGTGCAAGGCAGGCATTTGCTCTGTCCCCTCCCTGCTCTCCCATGGCAAGGAGAAGAATTGGAAGAATGGAAGTCTTGTGCATTGAGATAAGAATATCTTAATAACTGAAACACAACAACATATTATAATTACAATAATAGTAATAATTTAATGGAAATGAGAGAAAAACAAGAATAACACCTGAGAGAAACAAGTGGTGGACATTGCAGTTGCTCATCACCAGCTGAGTATCCCTGAGCACATTCCAGACATCTCCCCCGGTTTACATACAGGTGTGGCACCCTATGGGGTGAAAAATCCCTTTGGCCAGTTCAAGTTGGCTGTTCTGTCTATGCTCCCTCCCATGCTTCTCCCAAGAAGGATCTGCTTCTTGTCAGAGCCTGGGAGACAGAAAATTCTTAACTTAGAAGCAGCGCTACTTACAACCAAACCTCAATGTTTTGTCAATATTATTGTCATACTAAATCCAAAACACAGCACTGCATCACCTACTAAAAAGAACCAACCAAAACCAGGACAGGCAATCAAACCTCATATTCTAAAACTGCACATTCTGGCATGCAATTTCTCCTCAACCTCTCTGACTTTAAAACATGACATAACAAATCTTCTCTGATATAAACGTATGATACTTTAGTTCTAAAATACTCCTTTCTCGCTCTGTTTACATCCTCCTGTTGTAGGAACAGACAAGACTAAAAATAAAGTATATGAGAAGTTAAATTACATTTTTAAATATGGATAAGAATATCTGATGGGCTGAAGACAGCCTCGGGAAGTCATCAGAGCCCATATTTATCAAAGTAGTTAGTGACTTTGACAGCCTAGCTGCCAGAGGGGTGACCTTTTGCCTCATTTTCACAGATCCAATTAATCATTTGGAATCAATGTGAAAGGAATATTATCAGAGTTATGTTAAATCTGTACATACATTGCTCAGACTGTGTGTTCTCAAATGGAGACAAAGAATGTACCCTAATTTTTGCCTATTAATAATGACTTTTTTTTTCTGCTAACTAGGTTTAAGAATTTGGCATCTGAATCTTTTATTCTCTTTAGTGAAATATGTGAGATTGTCCATCTTGTTTATAAAATAAGAGCTGATGAGCTGTGTCAAAACTGAGTCTTAGAGATTAACAAAGCATAAAGTACCATGCTCTGGTAAATAACAGTGATAAAATAACTTCACTTTTTATTGATATTCCATTGTTCTGGAAAATAAGCTATTAAACAGGAAAATGAGAGCTTGTTTTTCTCTCCCATAACTTACTCCACTAGGCAGATATCAAACAAGACCAGCAGGGAAGCTTGGTTCATAAACTGACATTTATGATGCTTTGTTCACTGGTGAGAATTGCATGGTGCCTTGAAACTTCTTGATAATGTATGTACAAAAATCTCTGCCTCTTAGAGCCAAGATTATGCACAACATGATACTGTGAGGAGTAGGTGAGGTCCAGAAGAACAATGCCTCTAGACTTATGGCACAGAAGAGAGGGAAGAGGTTGAGTTGGCATGCAGAGAACAAAAAGAATTAGTTTCCCATCTGTCATTTTCAGTTATCTGGTCTGATAGGTGTGACCTGATAGAAACAAATGTTTAGTTTGCTGTTCTGAATATTCTTTTTCTTTGCTCATCTCTCAGACAACAAAAAA
>WEIU01003648.1:35672-70632 GCA_013389925.1 Aegithalos caudatus
AAAAAAAAAAAAAAAAAAAAGAGGATTCAGAGGTCATACAGATTATATCAAGGGTATGAAAATATTTGTATATTCCAATGAGCACAACTGATGATGGTTTACTGCATGACAAGGTTTTTTATTATAAAAACTAAATCTCATTGAATCACTTCTAACACTGTTGTGAGGAGCAAAAAGCAGATACTGGTAGGTAGAAGTTTAATTTTTCAGTGGTGCCCTGGAATTTTTTGCTTTAATGTGAGGGATTAGCACATCTTTTTCAATATAATTTCCATCCAACTTGCATTGAAACACAGGAAGGAAGGGGAGGATGAGTGTGATCACTTCTGTATCAGGTATACGCAGCAAAGCAGCTAAATTTGGCCAAGTAAATTTCCTCATTCAAGCAATTTCATTCCCACACAACAGGTAGTATCATTCAGAATGTGCTTTCATATGCTAATAGATACAGACTTCTCATTCAGAACAGACATACTAACAGGACCTTTTCAGACAGAAGAAGGGAAAGGACAACAGATTAGGAGGAATTATTAGATATGAAAACAATATAATTTGATAAATAGTTGTATAGCTATCCTTTGCCTGCCAATAAACATTCCAGGCTGTGATTTACCAAGTTTGAGAGACCTTGCTGTCTAGGTAGTAGTACAACTGGAAAATTTGAATCAACTTATTTTCTAGTAGTTCTATTTCTCTTGTCATTAGTCTATTTCATGTTTGTTATTCAAATGCTATTTCTTTATCTACATGGTGCATTATGCACCACACAGAAGGGACATCAAGTCCAAATGCCTTCTACCTTTGCTCCCAGGGAGATTCAGAGGACAAACCTGGCTCTTTCCCAGAAGGTAACTGTAGGAAAGCAGATACTATACATAAGAATATAAGGATGAACTTTCTCTATTGAACCAATCTGACAAAACTGCCAGAAACAGAACAGATAATTTATATAGCATTTTTCTATTTTATCTTTTTCTAGTATCCCAAAAGTGTGCATTTGCATTTGTTGTCTTAATTGTGGGTAAATAAAACCACAAAATATACTTTGCTCTTTAGCAAGTGTGTAACCTTATCTATGAGCTGCATATGAATAAGGTGTATTTGGCTCACAGGTGCCAGGAGGCTGCAGTAGTTGTCTGCACTGTAGGCAAGACGTGGCAGGTAAACTTTTTTTTCATATTCTGGTTTGAACCAAAGTGGACATGAAATGATCTTTATTTTGCCCTGCTCTCGTGGTGATTTGCAATGTGAGAGGAATCAGTGTGAGGAAAGATAGAGAACACACCAAGCCTGCAAAAACAGCAGACACAAGCATCAGTGGAAACAGAACATGAAAGGCAAGAGAGCTACACACATATTGACAGGATCTGCCTGTAAGGAACTGCAGGTTGTGTGGTGGATTTATCTCATGTATATTTCCTTGGGAGAAAGCAAAGTTTGCCTTGCTGACAGGAAGGCAGGAAGAAACATCAAAAGAGAAATTATGTGAATATTTTCTTCCCAGAAGATAGGCCATCTCAAAGGAAAAAAAACTATTTATCATTCTTAAAAACATCTTCTCTTTTGTGTCTCAGCAGATAAAATTGGAAGTTGAGGAATAATTCACACTTGAGGAATAATTCTAAATACTGATATATATATATATATGTGTTTCATGCATCAAATTTTCTAACTAAAGAAGCGTCAGAAAAAAAATACAAAGCTGGAGAGAGTGGTTTTTATGCTATTAACCTCTGTAAGGATGATGGTCATTCAACTCAATTCCTCATTACCCCCACAGTATGCCTATATCATGTTTGTGACCTTTTTTACAGTAAAAATCCCCAAAACACTTCCAGTAATTTATCTTGAAAAATGAATAGTAAGAGAAAAACCATGAGTGATGTCATGGAAGGTATGGTGCAATAAAGCATTACTATTTTCTAAAGCTGGTGGTTTATTCATACAAGTGTGATGACCACAATAATATCTGCTACAAAGCAATGGAAATTTGCAGGCATCTTTTAACTGAGAAAACAGCACCATGATTCACTGTCAATTAAAAGCCTGCAGGGAGATTCATGAAAAGATCCCATCAAGCTTACAGTAGACAGCACTGGAGGTAATAGATTAATAAAAATTCATTTAATTTTTATGTAGTTGTTCAACAAAACCTTCTAATTACCTCACAACCATGCAGTTAAAATGCATCAGAAATAATAAAACCTCTCAGAGTAATACATAATTAAAATAGTCAATCAAATTTAGAAGGAATATCTTGAGCTTTCTTGAAAAAGCAGATGATCTATGAACCTTCTACATAGTTCTTTAATGTCTGTGATAATGACATACATTGCATTTACATGATTCCTTTTCAACTCTGTGGACATCAATGTTTATCTACTTTCCATGAAGATGGCACCAAGCTTAGTGGAGCTGTTGACACACCTGAGCTGTGGGATGCCATCCAGAGGAACCTAAACAAGGTCAAGAAGTGGGACCACAGAAAACTCACGAGGTTTAGAAAGACCAAGTGCAAGGTGTTGCATCTGAGCCAGGGCAGCCATGGGTATCAACACAGGCTGGGGGATGAACAGGTCAAGAGCAGCCTGACTGAGAAAGGCTTGAGGGTGCTGGAGGATGGGAGGCTGGACATGACCGGGCCATCTGCACTTGCAGGCCAGAAAGCCAAATGCATCAAAAGCAGCGTGGCTAGTAGGTCAAGGGAGGTGTGTCTCTCTGCTCTGGAGAGACTGCCAGGAGTGCTGCATCCAGCTCTGGGATCCTCACTATAAGAAGAACCTGGACTTACTGAAGCAGTCCAGAGGACTGCCCATGAAGACTGTCAGAAAGCTGGAGCACCTCCCTTACTGAGAGAGCCTGGAGAAAAGAAAGCTCCGGGGATACTTTATTACAGTTATGTAGCACTCAAAAGGTCCCAACAAGAAAACTGGGGAAAAACTTTTCAGCAGGACCTGTTACAATGGGACAACAACTAATGGTTTTAAATTAAAAGAGAAAATATTTAGTTTAGATATAATTTTTTTTTTTTTTTTTACTACAACACCAGTTGCTCAGAGAGCTGGTGGATGTTCCATCACTGGGAACATTCAGTGGCAGGTTGGACAGGGCTCTGAGCAACCTGATTTAGTTGAAGATGTCCCTGCTCATTGCAGAGAGTGTGAATCAGAGGAATTTTAAAGCTATCTTCTAACCCCAAATATTCTATATTCCTATGATAAGTTATTTTAGGTCCTGACTAGAACTTGCAAAAACACAAAATTACCATTTGTTTAGCTAGAAAGAATATGGGTTATAGCATATAGCAGGAATGGAGGAAAATATCTCCCTATTTTGAAATTATTGACCAAAAATTTGAAATTGAAGCACCTGACTTTGGACAACATCATTAAGAGCAATAAACCCTAACTGTTATGGAAATGCACCTTTTTAATACACAGGTGTCTAGATTCTAGATTTCTTTTGTAGTCTCTGTTCTCAGTACAAAACTACAAAGTGAGCAGCAAGGGGGCTGCTCCTCAAGGGAGGGTGAGCTGACAGCAAGGCAGCACAGGGACCGCTCTGAAAAAGGCTCCATCTCATGGGGGTCCAGGGTCAAGCCAGAGAGTCAAGTCAAGAAGGCAGGGTCAGGTCTGGCAAAGAACAAGGCAGGGAATGAACACCCACCGTGCAGCTCAGTCAAGGGCCAGGGACAGGGCACGAGCTCAGCTGGGCTCTGGAGACAAAGGGTGTAGGGTGCACACATGGAGGCTCAGGGTGGGGCATTTCTCAGCTTTTTCTCACAGTTTAGAGAAGTGTTTCCACAGAAGCCTGGCCCAAGGTGCACCGTAGCAGGGCAGACCCCAAGGACTGGTGGAAGAGGGGAAAGGTTGCACAAGACTGGAAAAGAAGGTGCATACAGGCTGGTCAGGGCAATTAGATCCTGTTGATGCACCCAGTGCTTTGATATTTCAAATGTGTGTCAAAACATATTTTGAGTACTTACAAAGATGGCAATGAACTTAAATCAGCAACTTCCTATGCTTCATCCATATATTTATCCCTAGAAATGATGGAAAATAAAATGAGCTACTGTGACTTTTATTTCTGTAATAAATTTAAGTATTGCTTAAGATTCACCTAAATTCTGATTTTCATTATTTGATGACTATTTATAGTCCTCTCTCATGCATGAGAAGTTACATAGAGATATATGTCAGTGTTTAATTCTCCCTGTGACTAAATGATTATAATATAATTCACTCTCAGCTGGTTTTGCCCTCTATACAGGCACTTCATGTTAGTTCAGCTAAGGGTTTTCCCAAACTAATGCAAGTTAAACTCGAAAATAAAAGACATACTAGAAGAAGCAAAAGTTTTTTCAAATTAACTCAAGGACTTTATTACCCCACTACTTTTTGCTTTTGTAACCTTTTACATATGCAATACAACTCTGAAAATGTCCAAAAGTTTTCCAGTGAGTATATTTATTTACACAGAACACCATCATATTGCTCATCATTAACATCACAAAAGGGTCCCAGTAAGCACACCAAGTATCCTCATACATTTTTCCATGAAAAATTTAGTGAATGATGTCACACAGCAATGTTAAATAAGTAGATTTTTAATTATTCCCTGAAATTAAAGTTAGCTATATTTAGAACTTATTTAATTAAAATAGCCAAACTATATTTCATGTGGCTACAGTAGACATTTTCAGAACTTCCTACTCTTTGCTCCACCACAGACATAATTAACAGAAAAGTTTTTGGTGCAATTTCAAGAAAAGCCAGAATATCTTTTCCCTTTCTAATGATAACCAGCAACTTCAGCTCCCTGCACTTTTAAAGTGTGTAGGTAAGGAATGTTTGCTATTCAGCACAATATGCCACTGTGACATTTCTTATCATTACAGAACTATAGGACCAGAGGATTCATAAATAGTATTTGCCTTCTGGCAACTTTATTCCATGATAATATCCCTTTGATGTTGGGGCTGTGCACAGCTGAAAGAATCCACAGGCTAACTCTGTACTTCCAAAAGTTGGTAGACAGCTTCCTGGAGAAAACTAACTAGCTAAGAATTAATAAACAAAACATGCAGCAAACCCAACATTAATTACTGCATTTATTTGGCTGTAACAGAAAAAAAAAAAAAAAAAAAAAAAAAAAAAAAAAAAAAAAAAAAAAAAAAAAAAAAAAATAAAAAAAAAGATAGCATAAAGGTTACAAAAGAATCACATATGGAGAATACTGTGCCACAAATTCTCTTCTAACTGTGTATAACTACACTAAACCCCTGAAGATAACCAAGAATTACTTAAAAATTCAGGACTTATTCCTACTTTCCTGAAATTCTGCATCCATATGGTTCTTTCTGGAGACAGGCTTTGATTTGCTTGACATCTTTGAAAATCAAAAATATTTTGTATAAAACCCCTTTTATTGCTGCAAAGAGTCTTTTTCAAATCCACCATTTGTCTTGACTTCAAAACTGATACTTTTTATCACTATTTTCAGAAATGTTCAAACACCTGTTAAAGGAGAAAGGACAAGACTCATGTCCAGGGGTGTTCTAAGTAAAAGGACTGGAAATGGAGGAATGGCAGACCAAGAGCAGGTGCAATGGTGGTAGAACGAGGCATGGGAAGCTGAGCCAAGCTGACCACTGCCTCCACAGCTGTCTGGAAAAGCAATGGTACAACACAGACAATCTAATTATAGGGTTTTGTCTGTCATTGTTTTCTGGTGGTTTGGGATTGGGGGTGGGAAACACTAGTGGTGGGAACAACCACAATCCTGTTTTTGTCCTGGTCACCACATGGAACTAAGCTGAGGTGGTGAACAACTCTTTTTGGGAAAGAACCTTCTCTTTTTGTATACTTTTGTTCTTAATATTGTTGCTGTTACTGTGCGTTCCTTATTCCATTTGTGTTTGTTTTCAGTGGATCATTATCCCAACACATTATCTCTGCCCTTGTCCCTCTCTTGCTGGGAGGGCAGTGGGAAGGGTAGTGGATAATTTAGAGTGTAATTTCTGTGGATGTCTGTGTAATGAGAAAGACTTTACAGTGTGAGACATAAATATGTGACCATCACCTTGACGTAGGTTCTTGGAAGGCCTTGTAAACAGTGAGGTGTGATAACCACCCCAAATACACTGAAATTAACTCTTTACAAGAAAACATTTCTGTTCTACTGCTGCTGATTTGAGAACCATGAATGTACAGCATTTAAAAAATAGTTTCCACATAACATACTTTTCTTCTGCTTTTTCCTCACATGAAAGCTGGCAAACAGCTGCTGCTCATGCAAATACACTTGGTTATATGCAAGTCAGGATGCTTCAGGTGATGACTTAAAATAAAGCCCTGCATTTCCTGAAAATATTCTTTCTTATTCCATTAAGTATAGAATTGCCAGGGTTTTCTTTCCTTTTTCTTTTTTTTTTTTTTTTTTTTGGTAGTGCTTTGTCCCTAGTGAATATTAAGGTGCCTCCCTTCATGAAACAGAGGAGCAAATCAATGCAATGTCTTCATTTATTGTGTGCATTTGTGGCTATAGCAAACCTAAGAGTGTCTTGGGGCAGCCTCAAAGCTTGTTTTCTACTCAAAGAAAAATTGCACAAGACAAAAAAATGCCTCTGAGGTTTAATTATCCTTCCTGTTACCTCTCACCAGAAAAAAAATATGTACTGTGGCTCTGAGCTTTTCCATGACCAAGATACCTATACTTGTTGCTTTTTTTTTTTTTTTTTTTTTTTTTTTTTTCCCCAGGGGGAAATAGTTTTTTAAAAATGAATTGTTTCTCCTTCTTTTTTTTTCCTCATATTCTCAAGAGTTTCTCTCTTCTGCCAGATGTGCAAATGTGGTGATGGAGCCTAGGAGAAAAATTAATCTAATACTCCGCATGTCTGTTTTTTCAGTTGATGTATTTATGTTTGATGTCTGGTTTTTCACTTACAAGGATGGAAGTCTCAATTATGGAATGGTTTTCTGATCCCTGGTGTTTTCTATTAGCTGTTCCTTTCATTGGGCATCAAATTCTCCGTTCCTTCTTGGCTGCCTTATTTCTTCTTAACATTCTGCTAAAATAATAATAATAATAAACCCCACTAATTTTATCTTGAAATTTAGAGTGGAAGCCTTACATCTGCCAAAACCAGCCATATTAGTAAAAAACTTCCATTATCTCCTTTCTTGTGGAGTTGTCTGAATTGTCTTAGAAATAAAACCACTGGTGGGGCAGTTTAGAACAAGATATGTCCTCATTCTGTGATACTGTTGAGCGACTGGTACCTTCTGGTTCTTCTCCATCTGGTACTTCTAAATTTTTTACTGAATGTACCTTATTTAATGACATTTCCCATAGGATAACATTTGCTTCACCTGCGTAAATGAAAAATGAGATATGAAAATCGCCCCTATCGTGTTGTGAGGGTCTGATGCAGCATCTTTCACTCCCATGACATTTGTTATTCCAGCTGACTGGGATCTTTCCAATGGCTTTGCATGATTTGAGGCCCTTGAAATTGCTATTTTTCCAGCAGCATTATGCAAGGCCAGGAGAGAGGCGTGTTTAATGATCTGGAAAGGAAGCATAGATTTTTGACCAGTTTTCCAGCTGCTAACATAGGTTGTGCTGTGGAGATGCAGACTTGCAGGGAACGTGCATGATGAAATTGTGAAAGGACTGGCTTCCCAAACACGAATCACCAGACATAATAACCCCACATTTCTACAAAATAAATTCTGTGTAGTTTTATGAGGCAGAAATAATGAATATATTTTATCCCACAGATTTACTGAGACAGTAGTTGACTATGTCCTATGTGATTGTTAGAAGAGCCAGGCAACAGAAGTCATAAGAATTAACTTTCTGCCATAATTTTATTTCACACAGAGACTTTTAATGGCAGAAGAGATGTTAATTAACTTTGTTCAGTAGTATTTTTGCTCATACACTTGATTATCTTCACCTGTAATGTTAAATGTAGAGATAAGAAGAGATTTAAGATTCTCAGCCCACCAGAATGATAATGAAAGACTAAAGCAAGTATCATCTCAGGCAGATTATAGCAGGAAAATTAGGGTCTGGATTTTGAAACCTTTTTTTTTTTTTTTTTTTTCCTTTTTGGACTAGAGCTAGTGGGGTCCTCTCCAACTACTTTTTACCTAATTGCTTTTTCACTACTTGTGGATTAATTCTGATCTTTGCTGGATGATTTCCAGCCTCTCCCACTAGAAGTAGCTGAACTATATATGCCTGGAGAGAGAAATGAAATTAAAATATCTGGTACTATAATAAAAAGTATCATGAAGAAAGGACTTTTATCCAGGTGTTTATTAGTATACAACAGAGTGCAATAATTTTTGGTTTGCTAACTAATGACAGCGACTCGCCCGTGTTTCTGAGGCCGGCTGAGTGTGGTTCCCTGCTGGCAGGGGCAGTGACTGGGGTAGCAACAACGAGCAGAGGGCGTCAGGGCCTTGGGCTCCGTCACTGCCAGCCCTGTGCCCCACCAGAGCTGTGCCAGGCCCTGTCTTCCCTGGGGTCTCAGGCTGTGCTGCTCCCAGCAGGGACCAGAGCAGTGGGGCCAGGCCTGGGTTGCTGCCTCCTGAGGCCCAGAGCAGTGCAGGCACCAAGGGGAGCAGGGCAGAACCCTGGCTCTGGGCAGCCGTGTTCACTGCCAGCTCCTCTGGCTTCTTTGGGTGATGTAGGTTTTACAGTGCCCCTCTCATAGAAGAAAATGTGTTCCAATTAGGTACTTTAGTTTCAGAAACAATTTTTTTTTTTTTTTTTTTTTTTTTTTTTTTTTTTTTTTTTTTGTCCCCTGGAGGGAAGGGATAAACTGTAATGATTTCCAAGGTTTAATATGACATTCTGCTACTTAGCAATCACTTTCTTTATCTATCCAGTGCCTGTATGCTCCATTTGAAGCTCAGGAACATATATCTAGCTGTATTGTTTTGATCTTGCCTCATGACAATGGTTTTGGACAGTCAGTGTCAAATTGCAAATGCGTGTTCTCTGCACTTCTTGAAGAACAAAGCAAGATACTGATTTTTTTATTATTTTTTAAGCCAAGTATAAAGGTCTAATTTTTTTTTTAACATTAATTTCAATGAAGTATCAGAGCTCAAAGGATTTAATTGTGAGGCAAAGTGGAAACATCCCATAGAGAGTTTATATTCTTGATGACCTTTCCCAGATGTTCTTCAGAAAGAACAATCATTTTGGGACTCAACTGGAAAATGGATTATACTGACAGAGAACTGTAATTGTTTTATATTTGCTAAGGAAGATCACACACCTGAACTACATCCCAGTTACATCAATATAAACACTTCTCAATCATTTCAATTGTGGCCTGTTCTGCTGGTGTTGTATAGAAAATATGGAATGGTAGCATGAGATTGAGAAAGAAAGATAAAAGGACACTATAATAAATGGACTGGTTAAAAGATAAGCTATATACAAATGCTTTGTACACGAAAGTAGATGAAGAATTACCTATTGAGGTTTAATGAGGTTTTGCTAGCAGTAATACAGACTTAGGATAGAGATCTAGCCTGTATCTCAAGTAACCTTCCTAACCACAGAAATTTTTTGGTTGTCAAAAACATTAAGGGATTTGTCTCCGTGGCCTTTTAAAATCAGATGACAACAGATATTGTAATTTTGGGAACAATTTCTTCATATGATTAGGAAAAATGATATGTCCTTTAAACAGCACCTTTTGTGTTTAGTTTTAGGTTATTTCCAAGCATGAGGTAATGGGTGCTCTTCATGAGTGTCCTAGGCTAGGGTTAGTAGAATATTGGTAACCCTAGTGTGCTAGAAGGCTGTTCATGAGCATACTGGACTGCTGTGGTGAGTCTGCAGCCATTTCGCTCAGCTGCACTGCATTCTAAGATTTCATGCATCCTGACACACAGTTTTACTGTGTTTCCAACAGCTGGGAAGAAAGGAAGGGTTTGTGCTTACACAGCACAGGTTAAGACATAAAAGATACAGTGGAAGACTTGTAGATGCCAGGGATCGCGTGAACAATCAGGGCTGCTGTCATATTCTATCAAGTACCAGGTGCAACGTGGATCTGCTCTTTACTCTGATCAAACAGAATGCCTTGTGTTGATTCCTTGAGAGGCCAGCAGCTAGACAGAGTTAAAGGAATAAAGTAGATATGCATTTAAGTGGCCTTCAAAGGATACACCTTGGGCAGTGCAAGAGCCCGGCCGTGGCTCTACTCAAGATGGATGATGGGTCACACATTTTCACAATTTTTTAAGTTTTGGTCCATTTGCATATTGAGGTTAATTGTCCATTTACAGCTCAAGTTATGAAGTCCCATCCTCCCAGATTGCTCTCCTCGATTCGCTGCTGTTTATACTTTTTGGGCCTGAAGCTTCAATGGTGTCCTTGGTTCTTGGGCTAGAAAAGGATTGTTTTGCCTAACTAAACTGTGAAGAGAACTTGCTAACACTTTATATGAAGTTCAGAATTATATATTAACACAGTACAGAATCTGGAAAATATGAAAGCTAAAATTTAAGGCACCACTATGATGACTTCTCTCAAAAGCACTAGTAACTATGTTAAACTTCGACACAGGGAGGAGATTGTTCTTTTGATTTCTGGTAGAGACTGGGGTTTTTCCTTTTTTTAGGCTTAAACTGGCTAGCATCCCAGAAAGATTCCTTATCACACACCCAAAAGATATGAATGAAGTAACAAACACTAAAACTCTATTTTCTGTGTTACACAGTCGTAGTAAAGGAATATAATGATTCGTTTGATTTGGTCCTATGAAACTCCATGCAAATTTGCATTGACAAATTTGCCTTATTTTCTTCTGCTTGAACACCAAAGTGAATAGGAGTAACCTAACTCCCATACAGGAGTTCTATGTAGTAAAGTGTTTGAGCAAATATCCTATTTACAGTCTTTAAGGACCCTGTTAGGATGCAGCAGAGTTAGGATGCATGTTCTGACCACAGTGCTCTGATAATATGGCTGTATGTGTCTCCTGGACCAACCAGAACTGACTCATATTAGCCAGCTGGAAATGCAAATAGAAAAAAATCACACTTGCACACAGCTTACAAGCCTTCTGTCTTTAAATATCCTTGAAAGTCCAGTCACATTATTGAATATAAGTACTAATTAATGCATCAAATATTGATATCAAAACCACTGAATCTTAACTCCAGGTTAGAGACTCAGCTGTTTCACCTCCTTTTATACAAGTTATCAATAAAATAGTGTTCCATTCTGCTGTTATTTTGCTGAAGGGGGAAGAGATGACAGAAGAAGAACCAAATGATTATAGAGAATTTACAACAAAGTTAGTTATAGTATCTGTGTATGTGTACATGTCTATGCAAATCTTCTGACTTCTGAATTCAACTAAATTGTACACAGGCTCATTGGGGAAACAGAGCTTCATGATGTTGTTTTTATGGACTTGGTTTTATAGCAGGGCTTTGCACTTAAGAGTTCAAACAGTGCATAATGTTCACAGGATGCTGAAAAACATTCATTTTCTCAAAAAACTTCCTTACCCATGTTAAACCTAATTTAAATAACTTCAGCTTTAGCTTCATCATTAAAAACTATATATTATTAAGTATACAAACTGATATAATTAAGTATTTTTCAAAGAAAAATGCATGCTGATATCTCTGCATTCTATTAAATATTAAAGTGAACATAATTTCTGCAAATTTTGTGATGGAAAATAACTTTACCAAAGCATATCAAATGAGCACAACATGTCTCCCTAGTACTAAGTCTATCCTTCTCTTTGAACTATTCACCACGGTATATTTATATATGTACATAAAAATATGCAGAGCTTGGGTGAGTGTGTTGAAAGGATGTCTTCAATATGTTCTGTCATATTTCAAATTGCAGATCAAGCGCAAAACAGGTAAGGATTTTTCTGAAAATTAAGTACTCCAAAATGTGGTGAGAGTTAGAACAACATAGTGTATGTGGCTGTGTCTTGGTGAGAGATTAATTGATGAGTATGAACTGAGCAAAGGAATATTGTGACACGTTCACCTTGGCCTAATTATCATGTCAAAATTTAGTTATGTAAAGCACTGTAATACCAAGTTGCTCTTAATTTGATACTGTATGTTCTAGATGAGAACTCTGCACACAGATATTAGCCAGCTGCTTTGTCTTCAGCAGCTTTATACAGCCACAGCTTAAGCAGAGAGTGCTGTCAGGAAACAACTCTTATGTTGGTTTGCTGAAACAAGTGACAGTATTTCCCTATTCATAGGGTGCATTTATTCTTGGCTTTGCCTACTAAAGCTAATCTCTGAAAGAAAGATGGATAAACTCTCCTGGTTTGTGTAATCTCTTGTAAATATGCTTTAAACTGAGCAGATGTCAAATTGTCATGCTTGTAATGCCACACGTGTATGAAAGTTTATGACATGCATGGCAGCATTCTCCAGCAGCAGAGCTAATGGCATTAGTAACACAGTAGTCAGACATCATAAAGTGGAAATAACAAAATTGGTAAGAGGAATGTGCAAGAGGCCAATCGCTTTAAATCAATCCCATCTGACATGACAGAACAGGGCTACAGAGTTTTAGCCCTCTCAATTTTTTTTTCTAAGTCTTACCTGTAAAAGCATGCATCATAAGAAGTAGAAAGACATGTCTCCAGGTCTTTCTTTTAGCAAGGAAGAAAAAGTCTTATTCCCCTCAAACCTACAAGATAACAGGAAGATGCTGACCCTGATAGTTGAGAAAAGGAGTTTGAGTAATGCCACAGTTTCTTGGTCTGAGTAATTCTAAGCTAATAAATCAGGACACCAGAGACCATAAATAGAGCCATGATAGTCTGTCAGATGTGGATACAGAGGCAAAATTACCTTCTGTGCCATCAGAGACACTGGCTTATGACAGATAATGGTTAGAACTTACTAATGGTGAGATGTGCTTTTTGTACTTAATTCTTGTTGCTTTTTTCCTTTTGCCTAAGTTTTGCTGTCAGCTGGGATTGATGACATCAGACTGCAGGAATACCAGAGGAAATCAGAAAATGTCAAAACCATCCAAATGCTGACTACTAATTGTGACTCAGTGGGCTAAAAACAGTGATATCTTTCTGCCAGCTAACTTGCCCCATCTATCCACCAGTCTTATACCGGTAGCTGGATGCCTTCCTGATGTCCCCATTGTGACTAAACTACCTTAAGTTACACCTCCTTACTCACTGACAACAAGGCAGTTGTTAGGAGGCAGTGCTGTGACTTGGCAGCTGCACTGCAAATTGTTAGGCTTTATCAGCAACATTTGCAGATTGATTTATCAAAGAGAAGGACAATAAGGTAAATGTTTTGACTTTTTTCCGTACAAACTCTTTGTTTTTTTATATGAATCTGCAAGGAATTTTAAATCTTTCTCTGAAGACTTCATACAGCCATGTGGGTAATGAGAAGTGAAACTTGTCTCCAAAAAGATGTATTGGCAATTTTATTCCCTTCAGTCCATGCTTGGATTGTGGTTGTTTGCTGTGAGAGGTGTCATACAGCTGAGCATCAGAAACATCTCATGCTGGCCACACTCATGATAGGCAGGTACCACATGTCACCTTCACTTTCCCTAATGCAAGGAGACAATGTCATGAGGAGCTTCAGTGAAGATTTACAGCCCATTGAGATCCCTTTTTCTCTTCTCAGGAGTTAATGTAAGCAATAAAGTACACAAGCTCATGGAGCTACATAACTCTTTTTGTCAGCTGTGTCATTTGGATTCAATATATCCCATACTATGTGACAGGAGTGTCTGCTATTGTGTGGTGAATGTGCTGAAAAACCAAGCATAGCATTCACCTCTTCCCTTACCACAACCCAGCAAACAAACTTTGGACAACAGCAACACAGGCCTTGCAGTGCAATAATCTGTTTGCAAGTGCTGTCCTAGCTAGATCTGCATTTTTTGTTTTCATGCATTCACTTCTTTGCTTCTTTCCCTTTTCCATTCCCCAGATACAACAAAGGCAAAGTGCTGTCATGTCATCCTCTGTAATTCTTGACAGAATAATTTCCCTAGGTCAAAAGTAAAGCGGTGTAACTGTGGGGAAAGGGGTATTCTTTTCCTTTCCATAATGGCAAAGTGAAAAGTTCCAAAGAGATTTGTCACTTTCAGGAAATAAAAACTTGTGATGAGTGTTTATATAACTTTTTATTTAACTTATGTCAGTGTTTTTTCAATATTTGTCAGCACTATTGCTAGAATAAACAGCAAGTTGGGACAAACTGGCAAATCTGTGCATTCTTTTTTTGCTGAACCAAAGTGTGGTGCTGCCTATCATAAATCTGTTTCACTGAAAATTAGGACAGTCTCTTCGTTTCTGGAGCACAGTGAAGGAGGAGAACTACGATGGCCAAAAAATAGCTATGATGTGACAGGTGTTGTCATCACCACGGGTAAACTGGTTTAGGAAAGGCTAATTTCTGTTGCAGTTGTTACTGCAGAGATTTGAGTTGCTACTTAGGTGACCAGAGCTTTGTCACAGTATTGTGCAGGCTGACAAATGACTTTGTGCTAGAAAGGTGTTCTACTTCCTGGGTGATATGTCAGGTGACATTTATTAGTTCAGAATAATACAGTGCATTTATATATGTATTCTACCTCTAGGAAATTATCCATAGAACAGCATAGGAGAATCAGAGAACCATTCCAACAGAATCCATGCTTACTACATTGTCTGGAAGTTAGGTGTCCTTATTCATATCTAAAGGGGAAGAGGCAGAAGAAAGCAGTATTTTGTTGGAGAAGGGGTGGGTGGAGAAGGAAGTGTACGATAACATCTGGACATTTAAAGAGACTGATGTCACTGGTCATACCAGTCATCTGGATAAAGTACCTATATCTCATCTTTGCTAGCAATCTGGGCTTAAGAATTTCAGTAAGAATAAGATGCTTCAAAGTTCTTCTCTCTAGATCTGGAAGACTCATTCAAGCTAAATCTATTCTCTCCTTTTAAACTGTAGCAAACTAATAATTACTTGCAAAATATTTTAATCCTGTAATAACTTGTCTCCAATTTCTCTGTATGTATACAGCCCTTTGCATGCCATTCCTTTGTTTGCCTTGAAGAAAGACTGACATTTTCTGCAAGGGCTGAAGTGGGAAATTTTTTGAGATAATGGAAGATGTATAAAAAAAAAACCCACAATCAACCCACAACCCAAGGAACTAGAAAAGACCAAAATTAGGAAAATGAATGTGCTTTATGCTTAGCTAATTATGCCAGGATTTTTGTATGGTTTCTTTTTAATCAGGCACCAGTTAGAAAGCTCTGAGCTACTGCCTTATTTTCCTTCTCTATTTAGCACTTGAAGGAAAAGATATCCTAATTTTGCTTTCATTTTATTATTTGTCTCCTTGTACTCATAATTAATATGTTTTGTACTGCAGAAGGGTGAAATTATATGCTTGTTATAGAATTAATGAAAGATTAAGACAATTGATTCCCCACCACCATCCCTACTGTGATAAGACTTTGGGGGGACTTTTGCCACTAGGGCATTTTTACATTCTCTTATTTCCTCTGGAACAAGGCAGGAACTTTTCCCTCATCCTAAAAGAAGGCATGCAATTGTACCTATTTGTTTCCAGTTTCATTAGATTTACTCAGTGTTTCAGTCTTACTTAAGATTTGGAAAATTGCATGAGTCAGTCTGGAGCCCAACTTTTTCCTTGGTTTTGGGGTTTTTTTTTGGTGTGGTTGGCTTGGGTTTTTTTTCAGTTTTTCCTGACAGGTTCTTCCCAAGTCTCAGAGGCCTCTGATCATGCTGGCAGGGATACCTATGTGTATATAAGTAAATCATGTAACTCAGTACAGAGTATCCCCATGGACTGCTCCCCTCAGCCTCTGCTCATCTCTCCCCTTTGTAACTCCTGGATGAAGTTCAAGGGCTTACATCAAAGGAATGTCTATAGGCATCTCATTGAAATTTAAACATTTGGACTACACTCTCTAGGGAGATAACAGTCCTGATCATTGTTTTATCCAAGCACAAACAGAGTCTACTCTGGGTAACAAGAGAGTAATTTGTATTGTAGTACACATTTATGGTTTAACAGATAGCCAATCAAGAAAAAAAGGTAAAAGGATGTTAACATTCCCTTCAGAACATAAATTGAAGCTTTGGAGTTCTTACTTGACTCAAAGACTGAAAAAAACAAAGACTAAAACCAGAATATATAAGTGAGAAGTTCAAAAGCAAGTGAGTAAGCACTTTTGATGTGGTGCTGTAGGCAGAAAAGGTCCTAAAATTGGTGTGTCTTGCACTGGCAGGCAAGTTCCTTACTTAAAGGAAGTCAGTGAGCTGTGGCTACACTGGAATTGGAGCTGTTTAGTACACACGTAGAGCAGTACTTCCCCCAGCAGTATGATGTTTCCCTTATGACAAAATCAAAAGGAAAAATACTGAGAAAAAGATGAATTAATAATTTTCAGAGGATTAAATTATATGTCCGGTACAATTACCTGAAATTCTTAACAAGCAAAACAGTTTTCCTTTTAATAGATTTCTTTGCTGTTTGAAATATTAAAAACTATTAAAAATTTTTTAATGAGAGGTATGTAATCAGCTGCAACATTAGCAAGCACTTTCCCAGCTGTGGTTGTGATGATGATGATGTAGAGAAATTGATTTTATTCTCAAATTATTGCATTTGAACAGTATTTGTCTTGTAGTTTACTTGAATATTTTGTTGAGAGTGCAATTCTTATCTTTTTTGTCTTTGTCTTTTTTCTGCTGAATTTTGTATCCTTTTAATAAGAAAGTTATTTTGCTGTGCATTTGCCAAGGGAGTCATGCAGGTTCATTCTATTTTGTTGAAGTGTCTTTTTTGTTAGAACAGCAGATAGCCACTCACTAATTAAAGTAAATGGCACACATTAATGTCTCTGTGGTGCTTTCTTTATTTCAGATTGATATTTCTTGTCACCTATTTCTCCCTTTTGATAAGGAAGATATCTGTGCCCTCTATTTACTTGTATAGCTTTGTAATGTTTACCCTGTTGTATGAAGTATCACTAGACTGTAGTGAGATCAGTGTTCTTTGGGCTGTTTTATAATTTTTGACACTGGTTTGGTAAGTGATCTGAGGAAGTCTATGACAAGTAATTGCTACTTGAATTGGTAGCTTTGGACATTGCTAAAAAACCCTACTGAGACTGAGCTTTGAGATGTTTACATTTATTAGTACAAATCATACTAAACCCAGTGGAATAGTTGAGCATCCTACTTCAAGCTTACTTAGCTACCTTATGGAATAAACATTCTTGGAAACAATGTCTGTTGAAAGTGATTTCCTCAGTCTTACAGGTAATTTGGGATAAACAAGGACCTCAACATAGATTGCATAATGCTTCATCTGTGTCTCACTTCAGTAAGCATCAGTGCCTTTAAAAATTGCCCCTAGCATTGTGTGTTCCAATTTATTCATCTACCTTTAATTGTGCATGATGTAAAAGTGGTTAATTATTTTAATCCTACAGGATGAACCAAAGCTTGGAAATGCTGATGCTAATATTCTCTTCTTCATCGTGTTTTTCAGAAAGGGGGGATTCAAAAAATCTGGAGACTCACAACATTAATGAATAATGGACTTAAATGATCTCTGTCAGGTTCTGTATGCAACTGTTTCTCTTCAGTGTACCCGCATTTTTTACCCCTTTCTAGAACAGTATTATACAAATCCTCTTTTCTATCACTAGGTCAGGGGACACATGACTGCAAAAAACCTGGCTCAATTCCACAACTGAAGGAAATAACCTCATGTCAGCAACTCACTGCAGTGTAGAATGAAATGAAAATAAAACACTTGTCAAGGCATGAAAGTCTAATAAGTCTTCTAAACTTACATATTGAGATTTATATTCTCTTTTGAAGCAGATACAAATGTGTCTGACATGCTGTTCCTTGTTCAGGTGATCTTGATGAATGTAGCTAATTGTTCTACTGCTGTTATCTGTTGTAGGTTGCCTAATAACTCTTCATAAAATGCCTGTGTCCCTACCCTTTCAGTCATTGAAAGGAAGCTATAAAATGGAACTATTAGAGTCACTCTTTGACTCACTAAAGGCTGATAACACCAAAGCCTGATAACTAGAACTACACTATTAGGTGAAAGAAGCATTAGAGCCAGTAGCAGGAGTGACAGCAAGAATAAGTGAGCTTTTATTATTTATTATTTTTAAATTATCAAACTCTAGTAGAAGATGTCTCTGCCCATGGCAGGAGTGTTGAAACTAGATGATCTTTAAGGTCCCTTCCTACCCAAATAATTTTATTATACATCTTTGGGCCAAGAGGGAGGTAAGAAAGCTTTCTTCCTTTCTTCCTTCTATCAGTATTCCTAGCAGACTTTGCAAGGCCCAGAAGGTTTAAAGGGGAGGCAAAGAAAAATAGCCTAAATGGGCTGAGGACTAAAGTTTGAGTTTTGTTTGTACTTTTATAATGTTAAGGTACAGCTGAAAGCTTTGGTTTTGATTTAGCTTGTTGGACACAGTCAGAAAATTCTCAGAATTAAGGTGTACTAAGGAGATTAATATAGATCAATCCTGGAAGAGTTAAAAATAGTTCTCTAAGTGGGTGCTCACATAGAAAATAAAGAAGTGAATCTTGGAAGAGTTTTACTCTGTGCTTTAGAAAACTGATGATATCTTATATGCATTAAAAAAAGAACTTTTTTTAAGAGGTTACAAGGCAGGTGTGAATCAAGTCAACAGAAGACTGCAGAGGTAAATTAATGCTACTATTCTGGTCAATAGATTAGGAAACTAAAATATGCCCAACAGTTAAATGGATTTCCCAAGGCCTTTGGTCTGTGAGGAATTCAGGAGACTTGATGCAGGTAATCAATTACCTGGAAGGGAAACTATTGACTACACAGATCCTATCAGTCTATTTCAATAACAAGCCAAGTGAATAAACTCACTTTTTTTCCTGAACAGTCAATGTCCTCAATGAGCTCTTTCAGTCTGAGATTTGAGCACATGCTGAATTTTCCAGTTGCACATCTTATGAGTTTCTACCTGAGTTATGTTTTTTAACTTTTAGAAAGTAGGAATATACATATTTACACAATTAGATGGGATGTGCATATTTGCCACAACAGTAACTGGTCAGCAGCTGGTATGACTGAGGCCCTATATCTGCGTGTAAACTCCTAGTCAGCAAAGCATTCTCGGGCTTATCTTTGACCTCAACATTAATCACTAACTAACATAGTTGGACAAATGAGATAATTAGCAGTTTTTAAATAAGATCTTTTTTCTTGCACTCCAAAGTAAACAGAATCCTACTGAAGAACTGGGAAAGTAGCAAGATTAATTTTCTTTTTCTCCAGGGCTTCCAAATGAACCATTTCATGGAAAAAGCACATGTAAGTAAAGAATTTCATTTGACAGGTATGTGAAGATTGCAGAAATCTATCAAAAAATTAATGATAAGAACATAAGTAATAAACTCAGTTTTTCATCAAATTGTGACCTGTTACAACTAAGTTGATCTCAAGTCATTAAAAGGACTGTTTTAAAAGTTGATAGTTGTGTTGGTCTTTCTGGATTTCTGCAACTCAAATTAACTTGATTTTTAAATAGACGTTTGGTATCCACCTATGATTTCTGGGCATTAGTCTCTGGATGTACAGAGCTGAACAGTTAGTCAACATCTCCCAATAATACAAACATTGACTCTTCAAAGTTATAATGAAGGTACTTTCAATGGCATTTCACTGCAGTATAAAATTTTCTCAAATAAGAGGCTTCAAGCTAATATTTTCTGTTAATATAGATTTGTTTTTTCCCCCTATCCATAGATTGACCTTGCTGATTTTACTTTCTGGGAAAACTAGAGTATTGTCTTTATTATGTTTGTACCTCACATACGTCAGTTCCAGAGATTAAAAACCCCAGTATTTTTTAAAGTAACACAACCTTACATCTGTTAAAGAAAAATCTTCAGAAATATTTCATTACCTTCTGAAGGGTCTCACTGGCCTGTAGAAGTCGTATGTGGACAGATTTTGCTTCAGATACAAAAATCCCAGAAACTCTCGGATAAAGAAACATGAGAGTCTGCAGATATCTATAACTAACAGGGTAGCTTTATCTAGGCTGCAGCATCCCACACAATATTTGATATTTCCATAGCACATTCTTGATTTATAAAACCTGAGAACACCTTAGGAAGGTGGGAAAATGTTAATCTCCCCATTTTTATACACCTAGAAAGTAGGTCATGTTATTCATTCATTTCATGAAAAGATTTTCCTTCTCTTTTGTTCCACAAAGATATACTTTTTTTTTTCTTTTTTTTGAACTGTCAGTCAAAACCAAGTGTAAAGACCACATTGCAGGACAAACGGTGTATAAACTGATTTTGTAAATTCTCTCATATTTATGCAAACGTGACAAAAAAAGGCTTCCAAATGTGGATGGTTAAAACACAGCACAGTGCACAAACTGCTGGATCAGCCATCCAGTTGCAGCCATTTCCATTTTCAGTATATTGCTTTTGGAAGTTAAAACACATGAGAACTTTTCTTGCACTGAAAGTTAACCCGATTTCACTACAGAAGGGGCCAGAATTTGGGAGTATGGTAAATTAAGATGTGCAAATAGGTGCTTTTAGCAGCTTTTCACAACTCCATTTCCAGTGCTGCTCTGTACCAGAGGGTGTAACTATTATTGAAACCCAGGGGCTGCCTTGGTCACAAAAGTCAAAATGCATCAGCTGGGTGTGAAATAGCTGGCAAGCTATAAATGCAAAGATAGTTAATCTGAATGGATTAACATGTGCAGTTACTATAGGCCCTTACACATTTATTTTGATTATACCCTATATTTTATTTACAGTAATTAATGACTTGTGCGGATTTGCAACCATTTCTACTGGCTTTAAGAGAAGCCAACAAAAGTGTAGCAGAGTCATTTTGGATATTCTGGTCTTATGTCAGGATGTCCTTAACAAATGCCATTCCACTTTGACAAAAAAATATCTTTCTTCCATTAGAAGGACTGCCTTCAGATAATACAGATAGCGTCACTGTTTTATCAGGCTTAATTGCTGATTTAACATCTGTGTGGTCAACTGACCATGCTAATAGGATTTTTGCATAGCTTGAAGAAATTATTTTCTATGTTCTCACTAAAGAGTTTCTGAGCACAGGTGCCAATACAACAGCTTGTGGCCTCCCTGCTGCACAGACTCTGATCCAAAATACTGGCATCTTGAAAGAATCCTAATATGCACAGTAAAATTGAGTGTTACAGCAATGCGTACAAACAACTGGCCTCTTTCTTCTTCCCTCTTCCACAGAGCATAAATTAAGAGATCTGTAGTACTGGAACATCTATCTATAAAGGAAGTCCTTGACCAGAAATGTCAAGGATGGAAAAAGCCAGAATTTTTTTAATATTTAGCTTTGAAAAATCCTGTCATTTTAGAGTAGAAGATTAGCAAGGATATAAGCCAATCCAGTTGATAAGATGCCTAGTGGATACCAGAGATAAACAGCTTTATTGTGTATTTATCTTGTAGAGCCTAAATTTTGTCCTTACTGTCTTCTCTTTCTGCATTTATCTTGGAGTCTTTTACAGGTGAAAAGTTTATTGAAAGCTCCGCAAGGAAGCCCAGTTCCATATCCTGCTCGGAACTTTTTTAACATATCATTGAAACATGAGGATGTACAAAGATTAGAGACAGGAACTGAACAAAATCAATGACATTCAGTCCAAGAGGAGCCAGAGAATGGTATAGTTTCTAATATCTGAAAGAGGAATGACTGTGAGTGCCACAAGCTTTTCTCACCGGTGCTCCAGGAAAGCTATTTGGGCCCTGAAACAGTGCTGCTTATGAAATAATGGACTGTAACCTAAACCATCTTGCCACAGAGAGGAAAAAAAGTCATACAGGGACGAAAAAGCTTGAGTTTTTATGCTTGCCCCCAAGGTTTTGAGACAGCTGAAAACACATAACTAGAGTTTACATTCTGTCATATGACACAATCATTAAAAGTTGCTGCAGGTTAATTGGAGTGCTAAGCCAGCATCTGGGGAAATCTAAAGGTAACAATTAATGTGTCCTAAAGCTGCTGAACATCAAAGAGAGAAACTTTCTCGTAGCTGTTAGCTTACTGCTTTTTCACTCTCCTTGTGTTAGCCGAGACAGCTACTGTAGGCATCCCAATGTCTGACTGCCTGTTCTAACATGGTGTTTTTATCACCATCCTTCAGAGCCCCATGAGGGCAGGGTACCCTTACTTCTTGTCATGTACACTGGAGCTGTGAAATCTATCTTTAGGTGTCTCTGAGGGCTGAAGCAGAGGTAATGGGACAAGGCAGGCCCATTTTCACCAGCATTCCAGGAGTGGATAATTAGTTGAAACAGTCTTCCCTTAGGATTGACTTTAAAAAGCAGAATATATCGAAACAAAGCATCTCAAATTTAACCTTTAGTCTCAGTGGCTCTAGGTGTTAAGCAAATGAGTATTATTTTCCTCATTAATCAGATAGGTGAAACCAAAGTGTACAGATTATGCAGGGTTAAATTACGTGTTTTGAAGGGATCAGGGTTTGGGCTTACTGTTGTGACTCATAACAACCCATACATCTTGTGCTGTTTTTGCTGTAATAAAATGACAGCACCATGGTGACATTGACGCCGTGCTGACAATGCTGTTCAAGTAGGGACGTGTCTTGCTTGTTTTCCCAGTGGATACAAATTTTTTCCAGCTCGTGTCTCACGAAGATTTGGTCAGCAGCTACACTTCAGATCCAAGTTTAGTAGTGAAATTCTTGCAGGGTATGCAGAAAAAGAGCCCATGTTGTGCTATTAATATTTATACTTTGGGTTTCCTATCTCTCACTATTTTTTCCCTGTCTGTTGAAGACCTGTCTTTTCACTACACCAAGTGCAGCTCAGCTTCCCAGTTTGCAGTGCCTTCACACACCCTGGGGCCAGCACACACAGTACTAACTGACCGTGAGCTGAACACAGTAACCACTGAAGGAATTGAGATGCAGAGGCATCCTCTGTTCAATTAAATATTTCCTCCTGCTGGAGCTCTGTTGAATTCCTGAACACTTATTTGCTTTCTCATTATTTGCTTAATTCAATTGCATGGCCTGAAATTTTCTTTTCTGGGAAGTGAAGGCTCTTCCTTACATGCCCCTGTGAGCTTTGGGGACTCTACCAATTTGCTTGCTGCTGTTGAAAAAGACAGCTTCATTCCTGTTCTTCCCAATTAAAATATGCAATGCTTTTTCATTCTTTTCACTGTTCTGTAGATATCTCTTCTAATTCTATTGTTTCACATTTTTATTATTAAATTTGCATTGCTCTCAAGTTTTTCTTAAAATAAAAAAAATACAGCAAATCATGGAATTGTTTAGGCTGGAAAAGACCTCTAAGATCATTATAAATTAACTATTAACCCAGCATTGCCATGTCCACAACTAAACCATGTCCCCAAAATGCCACACCTGCATGTCTTTTAAATACCTTCAGGAAGGAGGTCTCAACCACTTCCCTGGGTAGTGTGTTCCAACACTTGGAAACCTTTCCAGTGAAGCATTTTTTTCCTAATAAACCTTCCCTGGTGAAACTTGATGCCATTTCCTCTCCCCTGCCACCTGTTACTTGGGAGAAAGACTGACTGCCATCTGGGTACAACTTCCTTTCAGGTCTGCACTGAGACTTCTTTTCTTCAGGTGAAACAGCCTCCAGCTCCCTCACAAACTCCTCATAAGACTTGTGCTCCTTTATGAGCTTGTTGCTCCAACACCTCAATGTCCTTCTTGTCACGAGGGGCCCAAAACTGGACACAAGACTTGAGGTGTGGCCTCAGCAGTGCCAGGTCCAGGGGGCTGATCACTGCCCTGGTTCTGCTGGCCACACTTCTGCTGATACAAGCCAGGATGTATACTTTCAAGGTCCTGTGAATTCCATTTACTGGATGACTGGTTTTCCTGCAGCAGAAGAGATTTTGGCAGGAGATAAAATAAGAATATTTATCACTTTTATTTATCACTTCTGATGTGTATATTTAAAGAAGCCATGAAACTCCTTTAATTTACCTCTCCAAATTTCTATTCTGAATATAAGGTTTCTATATTACTATCTAAAAAAATTAAGTAGTTTTTAGCTAAACCACAACTAATTGCTACAGGATAAAAATGCTTTTGTTCTACCACAACTTCTCTAAAGCTGTATTAACTTACTTGTTGGGGGAATATTTAGGATGAGAAGCTTGATCCCTATTAGCACTCCTAAAACTAAGTAATTCCTGGACAGATTTAAAAGCTTTGAGTTTTGTGTTATGCCTCTAAGATATTAAAAGCTCAGTGCACCAAATGGAGTGTTCCAAATAAATAGGCATTTTCCCCTCATGGCCTCCAAGTGTTCCTTGCAATCAAACTTCCTTATGTTTCAAAACTAGTCTGATGTTCCAACTGTTGGTCTGCTGTAGGTGTTCATGTAAACACCTTCAGCATGCAATTAGAACATCGATATATCACGTGCATTTAGATTTTTGACAGAAAGTTCTTAGGGTGTTTTTCTGTTTTTCTGAGCTTAACATTGTACTTTGCAGTGTTAAGGGGTGGTAACCACAACTAAAAGGTATAGCTGTCCACTACTGTTACTACACTCAAAGCAAATAGGAGAGCTACTTGCATCCTGCTTCTTATTCTAATATTGTCCAAACAGTCCTGAAAGCACTGAGGCTTTTAGTACTGATAAATTTACATGCTTAGAAGCAAGTACAGGAAGCAATGTGGTAGATCCCTTGGGTTCTTGCCATGAAAAATCAGTGGTTGTGAGCTCTCAGTAAGATCTTCTGTAGTAATTAACCATTTCTAACTTTATCCACCAATCACAGACACTGTGCTCAGTGGAATTAAGCATCTCAGCCCATTAGCTGATATCCCTGAGCAAGTCAAGATGCCAAAAGACTATTATGTATAATCCTTGATTTCCTATCATCTTTACCCCAAGACTATTGATCAGCAGGCAGATGAACTTGTTTGTGATTCTTTGGCATGATTCCAGATACTGCAATAACTGAGATGATTTGCATGGCATTTATGTTTTCAATAAGAGGGAAAATTCTCCAAATGACTCCAAATTAGCAGAAGAACAGGAGGAAGAAAATCCATGAATTATTTACAAGAGAACATATGCTCCCTCCCATTCTTTTTTGCTCATGGCTTGTCAAACATCTTTTTCATACATTTGGAAGCTCTAAGGCAAATATTTCTGAAGCAAATTTATGTACATCTATATGTCTACAGGCAGGTCTAGTAAAGCAAAACCTCCAATAAGATGTGTCACAGACAGAATATGCACATTATGTTTACATGCTTAGTACTGATGTTTTTCAGAGGCTACTCAGTCATGTGCCTGAACCTGTCAGTGTGTAGTGAGGGAGCTGTATGTAAGTATAAATGTTTACATGTAAGGGTTTTGTCAGCAAAGTGCTAATGGTGATTATTTCTGAATGTTAAAGATTTTTTTTCGTTTTCCATTTAATTTTGTGAGGGAGTAACATTATGAGGTTTCTTTTATCATCTGGGTAAGAGTGTTAAATAATCTAAAGTTTCTTAAGTCCTTAGGCTTAGAATTCAGTGCATTACAAATAACATTTAAATATTTGAAGGTATACTGTAAAAAAAACCAAAGTCACAAATTTTCCTAGAGAACTGAAAGCCTTATTTCCTCTTGCAAAGATGTTCCTGATTTATTTTTTCCTATTGTTGATGAACTTAGCGTCAAAAGATGTATCTTAAAACATGTCTACGTAAGACAATGCAGTACTGTGGTCATCTGAGTTATCTGTGATAACTCAGTGAACATGAAGCAAGCCACAGCATGAGACCATACAAAGTGCCCTGTAGCCTTGAAGCAATATATCTCCATGTCAACTAACTGTATCTTAGAAGGGAGTTTCTGAGGCCTCTAGTCAGAGTTCTCAAACCACTTAATTTGGCACCAGTATAGATCCTCTGTTTGATGCCAAGTTCGTGTGTAGGACATTCCTGCTAAGATCTTGGAGATTTTTATTTTTAACCCCTTGTTGCTGGGGGTTAAACCCATGGGGGTAGTTTAACCTGCATGCTGGAAGTTGCATGTCTGTAAAACAGAAAAGTAAAAATGCAGTAGTACCTCTTAAGCATTTGTTAACAGTTTTTTTCATCTATGAATGAAGAATTTATGTAAATAAATTCTAAAAATGTTAGAAAACACACACACACAAAAGGCATTGTTCATCTGTAGCAAATTTCTCCACAGATGTGCAAGACCTATCATCATCCTTCAGCAAAGCTCTTAGATTTTTGTGCCTCTTTTCTGAAGATTTTGTTGTGTGTGCCAGTAAACGCAATTATGCTAGTAATGACACTCTGTAAGTGACATTCTGGAGTTCTCAAAGCTTGCTAGCATAGCTGACAGCTATCACAGAACATGTTAGCTTTCCCAAGGGGAATGTCAGTCAAATTCCCTTCTTGCACTTTACTGTTCCACCTTAAGTATGTGCACGCACGTGTGCACACAATTTCTGGGGACTGAAAAAGCAGAGCCTTTCTGTTAGGTGCCCCAGAAGAATTTCACTGTAGAATTCCAGCAGAAATACCAAAACAAGTTCCATATTTCCCTCTCTCACGTGACCACCTACTCCACCTGTTTATTGTTGCTTGCATCTGGCTTGGGGAAATGCAGGGACCTGGTTATCAGTCAGAACCACACATGCAGCAGCTGCCAGCTGGTTTGCTAAAACTTGGAGAGCTGTTTCCAATGCATTTATAAGCATTTGTTATGATAAAAGTGCTGACATAATTGTAACATGAAGCAAGTTAAAAGTGTCAATTTACATCAAGGACATGAGTCAAATGCTTTTGAAAAATAAAGAAAAAAAAAGAACAAAAAATTCCTTGTGATGCTTTGTTCTTCCCATCCTGTATTAAATAGAAACAGTGAATGGTCCTTGGGAAAAGCAGATTTCAGATTCTGTTGCAGAGCAAAAATATCCTGTAATCTTTGGAATTTTATAGAGTTTTCAAAGTAAATATCAGAATGAAAAGTCATTAATTTTCATGTTTCTGTGGATCACTGCAGATAAAAAGTAATTACTAACCTTGTTCTGCAAAGGACTTGGCAGAAATAATAATGTATTTTTTTGCAAGTAAGATTGTTTGTGTGAAGAATTGTTACGTAGCAACCTGCTTCTGCTTGAAAAGAATTACCATCTTATTTAAATGTGAATAATTTCTATATTAAGTTAATAATCCAATATCAGGAAATTTTTCCACAACTGTTCCCTTTTTGTGTACAGAATTAGGATGTTCTATTTTTATTATTCTCTTTATCTGTATCTTAGATGAATGTTAATGTTTATGATCTTACCTTTCAGTAGCCACTGAAGAAAACAGATATGTACTGCCACATTTTTATAGAACACCTCCCACATAAAGATTTTTTGGATGATCATTTATTGACTTAGAACTGTGCAAATCCAGAAACCAATGGTTAAAGAAAAGCTATATTGAAGTTATGTGGCTGTTCATGTTGGAGGTAGGGGAACATTGGCAACTGGAAATAAACTCAAGCAAGTTCTGAAGAACTCACTTAAAGATATCTCAGATTAAATACAAAAAAAAGTAGAGGCTTCTACAAATGGTAAAGGTGGCTTCTAAAAGAAGTGGCTTCCTAAAAACAATATACAAGACAATTTATTTAAACTGAGAATAGTTTCCTAGTCTTCTGATTGAGTTTTATATACCTTGAATGAAACCGGTTAGAATTGTACTTCCCGTCATCCTGAATGACTTAGTGAAGTAGGAGAAACAAAAGCACGTTAACTGAGAAAAGAAGGAAGGCCATGATTTACCAATGAAGGCCACCTGCTGTCATGATGCAGTGTATTTGACTGTTTTAATGTTCAGTGCTCCAGTGAATGACAGATACTGCTCCTACCTCCCTTTTAATATGTTTATCCTTATCTACAATGGTAGATTGCTGTGATTTCCACCCTGTTTTCAAACAGATCAAACTTCTTTCACTTCAAACTTCTTTCAGTTTAAGCACTACAAGTGTGATGATGTTGAAAGTAAAATCTATGTGAGTAAATGCAACAGTCCTATGTTACTCCTGGAGGAGTGTGCAACGTTCCTGAACTTGAAATAACATTCAGCTTTGGAACAGAGCAGGCAGAATAGAGCAGATATAGCTTACCTTGGACATGTGATGAAAATCACCCCAAGAATAAAATTAAGCAGGGGTGTTGGGCCTACATCAAAGAATCTGTGAAGGAATTTTCCCTGTCTGACCATTCAGACATTCATGCCATTGCCTCTCTTGGCCACCTGGACACACACTGGCTCTTGTTCAGCTGACTGTGGACCCAGGTCCCCCAGGTCCCCCAGGTCCTTTGCCACTGGGCAGTTTTCCAGCCATTCTTCCCTGGCCTGTAGCACTGCATGGGGTTGTTGTGACCCAAGTGCAGGACCTGGCACTTCACCTTGTTGAAGCTGACACAGCTGGCCTGAGCCCAGCAATCCATCCTGTCCAGATCCCTCTGCAGAACCTTCCTACCCTCCAGCAGATCCACACTCCTGCCCCACATGGTGCAACCTGTGAACTGACTGAGGGTGCACACAGTCCTGTTGTCCAGGCAATGGATAAAGATATTAAACAGGACTGTCCCCAGGACCGAGCCCCAGGGAACACCATTGTGACTGTCTTCCAGCTGGATTTAATACCAGTCACTAATGCTGCCTATGGGCTTCTTTAACTCTGTGAGGGGTCATGGCTCCTATCGCTCCTGGTCCTGCCCAGGTCTCATCATCCACTGTCACATGAGCTGCCAGCTCCTGGCAGCTTCCTCAGGAGAGCTTTAACAACACTGAAATAGCTTACAAATTCATCTTGAGTTTTGTCAAGCTCTTCATGTCACTTTTACAGAAACCTACATAAAGAGATTTTATCCATTTTAATTAAGGAATAACAGGAACTAATTTAGTGAAGGATCAAATCTATAATTAAACAGTACAAAATAGTTTTTCACATTCTTAGTTTGACAGGATTCTCTGGGAAAGGGAGATTTTATGCCATATGAAGAAAAATAATCTGAATTAACAGAAGATTTTATCCATCTGATTTTGTAGTTCTAGATTAAAGTCTAAGTTGTAATTCATGAAGTTTTGTCTGAGTTGTATACTTGTAAGATTTGGTCACAGCTGCAACACTGGTCAGAAATAATAATTTAGTTTATTAAATGTTTCAGAAACCAGCTTAATGTCAATCAGCACATCCAAATGGAAATGGGTTTGCCTTTCTAAACAAAGGGCTTAAAGTGGTAATCAGACAGCCACCTTCAGATTATATACGTCTTTCTAGTGTTTATTTATTCAGCAATGATAGGCAGCTGGTATGAGCAAAACAGTTCTGAACTTAGTTAAAATCTAACCAGTCAGATGGAACAACACATGCTAAAATAACATACCTTAGGTTCATCACTCAAGGGATAAAAGCTGTGAGGAAATTAAATTTCATTCCACAGGAGTCATACTTGAACACATGTGAAAGTTAAATAATTTCAAAATTTTCTGTAATTTAAAAAAATAAATTCTTTGCTCCCGATAAGAATAATTTCAGACCCTTTGCACCATCATATGATATTATACATTATCAAAGTATTTGAAGCAAGTGATTTCAAAATACAGCATGAACTGCTGTGTTTTGATGTTTAATTGAATGTTAAATAAGCTATGAAAGCTTTTGAGTTGAGGAGACAAACACTTCTCATTTAACAGTGTTAACACAATGTTAATTGTGGCTTCCCCAGATACTGCTTAAGTGTGATTTTCAAAATACTAAACATGAACCATGAAGTAAAGTTTTATCTTATATATTCATTTATTATATTAGTTCCTAGCACTTGTATTCATCTTTGATGTTTTTATTACAGTCAGCTGAACCCACCAGTTCATCAAGTTTATCCAAAAATAAATTTTTACTAGAATGAACTCAGAATCAGATGGTATGGAAAACACACACATATTGGTGGGTTTTTTGTTTGGTTGTTGGATTGGGGTGTTTTTTGGTGGAAACAAGTGACCTTTATATTCTAGTTTAAAATTTTTTCTAATCTAAGGGCTATAACAGAAACCTTTTCAATCTTATGGTTATACTTGTACCGGTACCTTTAATCTACAGGAGTCTTCCACTGTGCATGCCAGCCCCATTGAAGACTTTCCTGTGCATATAAAGTTGCCTAAAAAAAGCCTTTGTGGGAATTATGTAACCAACCATTGTCAAAAGGAAGAACCATTTATATGAGCATATTTTTATAAGCACAACCATATACAAAACATTTACCTAACAAAGCATTTACATTACAAAGCATTTACATTATATCACATGCCTAAAAAATTGAATTTATTTTCAAACCCTTATGTTCCTGGTTAAATTTCCCCATGCAAGCAATCACCTTGTGAATTTTGAGGTGGACCAGGGTTTCTTTAAAAATGTTTTCATTCCCCTCGAACAAAACTACAAATATCAACTGCATACAAAATCTTAGCTCTGTTTCAGAATTCATTAGTGCCTGAAAATGAACATGCAAACTGATACACATCAAATATATATTTCTAGGGAGTGAAAGGGAGAGCAGGTTGCAGTTATAATTCCACTGTCATTAGCATTGTCTCTCTAAAAGGGTCTGGGCAGTTTCTCAGCTTGATATCAGGTCTTGATGACAGGTAGAGACTCACTTTTTTCAGAGCATCAGGGTAGCCTCACTTATAAAACATTGACCAAACAGTTGATGCTAAGGACTCCTGTTTCTTTTGCTTACAAAATCTAATCCAAAACCATGTTGAAGGGTTTTAGCTCACACAGAAGAAAGCAAATAAAATAAAATTAAGTGTGCCTGTTCTGTGCTTTATCTTTCTCCAGTATTTAGGGGTTTTTGTTGTTTGTGGGGTTTTTTCTTCTTACTTTTGAAAAAATGCAAGGATTCTGATATTTTTAATCTTTTTGGAAATGCACTTGTATACTCAGCTCTTTCCCGGCTGATTTCACATCTACTCACTTGAAAAGTTCTGTATGGTAATACAGCCTTCTGCCTGTGTATTTACCATGACACTTTTCAGTGCAGTGTATGTCACCTGGCTTTTTCTCTCCAGTCTGCAAAAGCAGTCTTTTGAGAGAATGTTTAAAATTAACCTCTGTGTGTCGATTTTTTTTTTTTTTTTTTTTTTTTTTTTTTTTTTTACCACTTATGTGTTTGATTATGATTATTATCTAACAGGGTTAGCAGCTTCCTAATAATTGGATATTATGCTTTCCCATTTAATGTATTATTATTCTTTGATATCACTTACTATTTGTCAGGTAATCAACTTTTAATTACACTCTTTAAAGCAGAAGGCCTTGTTGTTTTTTCACTATTTTTCCAGCTCTATTAATTCAATATAAAATTTTAAAATACTTTTGTCTAATACTTAATACCTTGTTTTCTCCTTGAAAAAGGAGAAAATCTAGAAAGCAGAAAAGTTAATGTTCTTCTTGCAATTTCAAAGAAAGTAAAGCCTGGAGTTAGTTAAAACAAGCCTTACACCATACTCTTTTTGTAAGTGGAAATTTCCAGGCAGACAAGCAGGAATTTCACTAAAGATGTAAACAGATAAAATAATTTCAGAAAACTGAACATTCCAGACTGGATCAGCTACAAGGTAGACAATTGTTACTTATGTCTGGCAAGAAACTGGTAGCTGAAAGATACACAATAATTTATAAGTCCAATGTTGACAAATGCTTACAGGTCAAAACAAGTAAAACTTGTCTCTTTTTTCTGAAACCTGATGACGACAGCGAAAAATCCCATTACAGACCTGTCAGTCATAATAAGATGCCCTATGCTGAAGTGATGTAAAAAACACAAATAAAAACATTCAATAATAGCTAAAGAAAATGAAAGTGTCTTCTGCCCACATAGAAGCCCTTTCTGTCTCCCCCATGTCTTTGCTAATGAAAACAGATTTAAGAGGTGGGATATTTATTATGGAAGAAAGTTAAAGAAAAGTACGTGTCAGTTTGATGGAAGATGTTATTTGTGAAACAAAAACAGAACATGATATAAATTGCAGACTAACTCAGGAAGCAGCAGCCCTGCAAGGGAAATATGTATATTGTATATGCATAATAGGTATATTTCTTCTAGCTGAGGCAAACAACTTGTTATGATTCTGGACTAAAAGACAGCAGATTAAACCAGAGGAAATGACTGCATGGAATGTGTCTTGTACAAGACTTACCAAATATGACTTGCTGTACGTGAAAAATTAAATTGTTCTGTATGGCTTAATGATATAATCTTGGAAGAAAAGGATTGCTATGTAAGAAGTGCTGTGGAGTCTATCCCACAGAAGGACAAGTTATTCAGTCATTTGTTGGCATCTTTGAACCTTAGTTATCTATTACCTCTGATATCTGAAGGTTGGGTCAGTCTAATCCAAAGCCTTGACTTTTGTGGTCACTAGTATTGTGTAGATGGATTGCCAGTCTTCTTCCAAAAGATACATAAGAAAAGTGCGAACTAATTGTTTTAGAACAAATTTCCAGTTTGTATGCAAGTCTGATGTACTGATTTTTCACTTGTTTTCAAGTTTATAGAGAATCTGCATCCTTGCTAAAAATCTGAAGCCCTGCTGAATAAATCCAGGGATTTTATTACAGGGCTACACTCTATGTATGCTCTAGATCTAATTTATCCAAATCAATCTTACAGTCACTGCCATTATGAAAGAACTATTTACAGAGAACAAAAAAGAGGAACTATTTGTTAATAGAAGTCAGTTTAGGATGGATTTGAACCCAGCTGGGGACAGTTTTCATGTATTAATTAAAAAACTTACAACAAAGCATTCAGTAATATAAACATGCACCTCTGAACTAGTTTTCCTGTAAATCAGTCAGGAGAAATATAAATGGAATTCAAGTTTTTACTACAATCATAAAAATTTAATATGTAGTTTTCCAGGTACTTTCAACCATACGCCCCCCCCAAAAAATCTAAACTCGCTTTTTTCTAAAGTAAACAGTAAAAGGCAGCTAAATTATAATGAAATTGTTAATGTAAATAGCTAGAAATAAACTTCAGTCAGACATATTTACAGCTTGCTACTGAAGGTTTAGTTTTTAAGGTGGTGCATCACCCCCGCCATTCCAGGCCACACCACCGTGCTCAGAAACGCTCGTTAGGCCTCGGCCTGTGCTCAGCGTGTCCTGGGCTTCTGAGGAACGCCTGTGTCTGCTCCCAGAAACTGCTGCCTGACCAGCTCCGGGGGTTTTTTAATCATGAACAGCCTTGGAGACTGTTTTTCTTGCCTGAATGGCATAGCATCTTTGTTTTGGCACTTTCAAAGAAAGGTGCCCAAGCCGTGGCCAGAATGAAACGTTGTTATGATTCAGGCCTTTGCTTGTGGCCCATGGACAGCGATCCCGAATGAGGCCCTTGGAGCTGTCCTGGACCGCAGGGAGGGTGAGCAGCACCTCCCTCTGAGGGGGCACCTCCCAGAGCCACCTCTTGTTTGTGCTGCTCAGAGGGGGCTGAACAACCATGGGTCCTGGGCTGAAACCTCCGCTCCTCGAGGCCCAACCCTTCGGCCCTTCAGGAGATGCAGAGGCATCCAAGGTGAGCATTTCACTGCCTTCCTGGGGAATTTGTCACAGGTACCTTGCTTAACTTAAAATATAAATTTATGTAAAGTTTGAGTGCTGTTAAACCTTTAGGACATACTCCTTTTTAATCCTTGCCATTCCTATCCTTTTGTCACACGCACACACCCCCACAGAGTTCTCAATTAATTTTGGCACACACACACATACAGATAGTTCTTGGTATACTTTGGTTTAGATTGATGGACTGGAATTTGTTTGTAGCTCTTTTTCTTCTTGGTGTGCCTTAACCACCTAGTAAGCAGTAGAGTGAACCTTGCCAATGAAATTTGTCATGCTGTTGCTTTATATTATCTGCGGTTGTTAGTGATACCCTCACTGGTGATTTTTTTAAAATTATCTCAGACACTCATTAGTAACAGTTTTATATATCATATCATATCATTGACATATTTCTAAAGCAAATAAAATCTTTACTGAAAAGAAAAACAAAATCTGTTTTTAAAATGTACACATTCTGTGTGTGTATAATTATCTTAATTTCAACCACTCTATCAGTAATTGTGCTAAAAAATACCATTAAATACAGTACTATCAAATAAAAGATGGTGAGGCTACATCCCCACTCCTTCTTAAAGTCACTAGAAACTTCGAGGCAGTTGGCACAAATACTTGAATATAAAAGGAATGCCACTAGATGACACAAAGTTTTGTTCAGGTAAATTCTGTTGTTTATTTGGGGAAAAAACAAAAGTATTACTTTCAAAAGTCACTATTTATCACATAAAACTAACAATTATTTGATATTTTCACTGGGAATCTGAAGAACTCATAGGATATTAATCACAGTCTTTAAAAATCAGAGTAGTCAAACATTAACTTTCAGCTTTAAAATAAGGAGGTAAGCTTTCTGTTCACTTTATATGATGTTAGCTGAAAAATTCAGGACCTGCTTCTATTTTCTACTTGTATATTTAGTATTGATTAAATCTGGCATAGAGCCTTAGCAGGTGTCATTAAAATTCCTTTCTGTACAGGAAATGAAGAGAATGTCAGTGTAAATATCATTAGACTGTCAATTTATAGATTTATTTTTTGTGTGTGTCTTTAAAAGAAGAAAAAAAAAAAAAACTACTTGTTGTATTTATGATTGACCCAGAAATTTCAACAAGTCATATGAGCAGATGGCTATTAGAAAATTAAAGACACCAAGATTAAAATCTTATCTGAATATAGATTTTTTTTTTTGATTTTTT
>WEIU01003648.1:70650-102339 GCA_013389925.1 Aegithalos caudatus
TTTTTTTTTTTTTTTAATGCTTACTAGGAGCTAGCTCCAGGGTCTGTACAGAGCTGAGTGTCAGCTCAGCTGACTGTAACGTCAAACAAGCACAAACAGTGTGCTAAGCATGGAGATACAGATCTTGATGGTCAGAAAGAATGACAAAAAGAATTTACTAAAATACCTACAATATTCTCCTGCTGAGATAAGTTCTGAGGATAACAAAATTAATTGTATTTCTAATTTCTACTATTTTTAAAGGAACAGAAGCATCACACAACATGTTTGACCTAAGCCTTCTCCAGGCATTAGGGATTCATATGATCACACACCTCCCCTCTGAACAGGTGTGTCCTGAAGAGCAAACCTGCTTTGAATTTGGACTGTGTTAGGTGTCTGAGGTAACCCTACCTGGAATTCAAACAAGGAGAGTACAATTATGCCTCTGACCAGTCTGCCATGAACTGAAGTGAGGGGAGGGGACATCTTGGCATGACATAACCCATCAGAGGTGGGCAGCAGACCCTCTCTGCAGTAAGTCACAGCTCTGGTACTTCCCCTATGCAAAACCCTCTGTGGTCAGGCAGGTATGAAGGGGTGAGAAACTAGATATCTAGTAACCAAAATAACACCTAGATAAACCAGACACTTTTAAAAGAAAATAAGTACAAAAATTTTGTAGGATAGGGCTAGGAAGTTTGCTGAAGGAAGAAGAGCAGATGGGTGGATGATGGTTAAATCACACAGGAAAAGAAATGGATGTTCTGGTAAACGTTTCATATAATGAATGACTAGCAGGAAAGGGTTGCTACATATATAGATCTTTATTCTAAAATATCCCCTTGAGTAGGCTTGTATTCTGAGTTATACTTAAAGATACTTGAAAACCTTTGCTGCTGGGTATTAAAGATAATAAATAACTTCAGACAAACTTTCAACATTTTTCTCTTCTGCACTTAATTTTTTTTTTTAATTAGATGAATACCACAAAAATTAAATAGCACCAACAATAAAAAAATGCCTGTGATATTAATGAGTTTTAATTCAATAAACAGTAGGAACATAGCAGCTAGGTTCAATTGCAGTCCTACTACAAGGGAAAGCTGTGTCCATTCCCCACAAAATAAGTAAGTTTGACCTGCCAAGGATCCATTATAACTGAGGTCAACTTTGGATGCAGGTTCTGTGTCATAAAAGCAAATGCTATGTGAAATGTTGGTGGATCTGGTTTGAATTTTGTGAAATATGTCATTTCCTTAGAATGAAATGAATCTCAGTGAGGGATAAGTGCACAAGGTACAGTGAGTTGATGAATATGCCAACATTAAATCAATATAGAAAGTTGAAGTCTGGATTGTGCTGTCACCTTAATGTTTTTCACTAGATGAGATAAGGGCATAAGTCTCATGTCTCAGGTTATGGCTCTTTATGGGGAACCTGAATCTTGGTTTCGTAGGCAGGAGATGCCAGGTCTAATAGCTATTGCATTTGCTGAAGTTCTCCTCAGCTCACATTTTCATTTTAAATACATAAGCTTGCCCATTAAAAAAAAAAAAGCATCTGTGAAGAAAACAGCACCCTGTCAATGAAAAGTATGTCTATCTTTCAAGCACCAAAAGTTCTCATTTTTATTCTGTCTGACAATTGGACATGAGTAGGATGGAGATGCTACATAAGGTGATTCAAAAACTGATGAATTGTCTCTTGCCTCTGGCTACAAATAAATTATCATCACTAAATATTATAGATCAATTCATTTCAAGCACATACTGCATGTTATGAATAGATTCTCCTTTAAAAAGATTTCATGGTCTGTGTTTATATTGTAAAAGAGGATGTTTTACATTGGTTGAGTTCCATCAATGATGGCTTGGTAGATGAGAATTATTGCTGTCATTGATAAATCAACATCAGGTCAGCATTAATTTAAAGTAAGGACTACCTTATATAGGATTGACTTTTTCCAGAAATGCACCTGAGAGGCAGGGCCCTGAGGATGTCCACATTTTCCTGGGGGCCTGGCAGCAGGGTCCAGGCCAGCACAGCCCAAAGCTGCTCCCCTCCTGATGGAGGTCTTTGGGTGAGGCTCTGGAGCACCACTTGGTGAGGCCTGGGACAGAGCTGAGCCCCATCCATGGGAGCTCACTTAGGATGAGGGTTTAGTGCTGAAGACCCCTGAAGATCCCATTCCCACTGCCTCATAGCTGGGCCACTGCCAGGTCCTAGACTCCTGGTCTGAACCTCAAATATATCTGAGATTTTTATAATCTTTAAAGATTAAGGCCCAAAGAGCTGCCCCCAAAATATATGAGAATTCTTACTCGGCTGATGAAAGAAATTAAGAACAAGCCCTTGTTCTCCATCTCAGATATGTATTTTGATGATAGGCTTAAAAGTCTCTAGACTTCTCAAAATGCTGTTTATTGAAGCATACATGTACATTACAAAAAGGACTTTAAATCATTCACTTCAGACTCCTGATGTCTGTTTATATATATGGTGTGCATCAGGTTTCTTCATTTTGTTATGTCAGTTTTAAACCCAGTTCAGAAATGAAAGTGGTGTAGGGCAATACTTTAGGATCTCAGAATTGTTCTGAAAACAAACTCAACAAAAACTACTTGTTTGGGTTTTGGTCAGGTCTAGGATGGCCCACCATCTGTATGGCTATGAATCCCATGGATGTGTCTGCAAATCCCACATCAGCTGCTAAGAGAGGACTTGATCTCTGGCCATGAACTGTGGCTGAATATTCCCAAGATCAGAAATGCGAAGAGACTTTTAGTTCATGAGCTGTGCGTTGAATTTGATCCCAAGCATTGGGAAGGGAGCAGCAGCTGTCAGAAACCATTCTACAGCTAGAGCTTGGTGCAACGCTGTAATCCATTATGGAAGTACAAGTATTAATTTTAGGTGTATCCCAGACAACTCAAAATTACGTTTGTCACAATGCCTAAAGGGGGAAGTGAGAACTGGGGTCTAAACTAGCTGTAGTTTAAAAAGCAAATATGTCTCATATGAGTGCTGGGTTGATTTCTGTTTCCAAAAATGCCCTGTGTTTTCTTACTGACAAAGTCTGTCTGGGCTGGCTTAGATATTGCTGTCTTACATGTACACAGAAGCCAAACACTGCAATATTACAAATTCAGAGATGGTTTACCCACACTGCCATCTACAGAATGTTACACAGATCAGCAAATTATGAGAGATGTTATGTTTAACAGATTCTCTTTTTTTTTTTTTTTGGTTAGTGCACATAGCTTGCTCATGTATTTGCTTTTTACATGGATTTACAATTGTAAACTACAATACTGTACTGTGAACACCTTTCCAGGTGTTATTGTCTAGCAGTCCTACAGCTCATTTCATCTCATTAATGTCTGTTTTGTGGCTGGTGTTCATTTTACTGCAACTTTCTCAGTCTTGTGGGACATCCTGTGATAGTGTGCTACCTTAACAAATAGTCTGTAAGGTCTCATGCCCAGTACTGTACTCAGTGCACAATCCCAACATCCACAGGAGCTCACTCATTGCCTATCCTGTTGCCTAACCTATTCCAGGTTAGTGAATTCTGTGAAGATCCCAAGGAACCTCACTTTAGCCTAATCATGGCAATACTGTGCTGACATATGTGACCAGTGTGAGCAGATGAGAAACTCCAGTGTACAGCTAAGTGCCTTTTAGTGTTTGTCCAGTAGTCACAGCTCTGCTGTTGCTTCATTCATGACCCAGGCAACATTTAGAGTGGAAGAAAAACTTTCAAGCTGTTTCATTGAAAGTACTGCACTAGGGAAGAATAGCAAAGCATGCAATCTCATCAGCAAGACTTGGCAGTTATATGGGAGATAAAGGAGGCTGAGAAGTATAGTGTTTTTTCAAGAATTCTCTAAATATACTGTGAAAATACACCACTTATCATTCTTAATGATTCTCTGCTGCTGCTTACAGTGATTGGAGCTCCATTTGCAGGGTTTTTTCATTTGAAAGCATTTCAGTCTTGGAACAAATGGAGTAGATCACAGAGAGTTCACATTTCAAAGTGTTGAACAGAAACTTCCCTGGTTTGGATGGTTTTTGTAATTCACTTCTGCCAAGATTTTTCCCAGGCACATAATGCACTCTATTGCTGGTATACAAAACTTTGACTTGTGTAAATAAATGAGCCACAGGAGATTCTCCTGTTTGAATGATTCATGCACATGCAGCAGTAGGAAATTCCATACTATACAGAATCTTACAGAAATAGCTTGTGTTGCTGGCACAACAATGGGATGGGATGCCTAGCATTGAAAGATAATGAGATTTCCTGTGAGCTGAATATGTACAGTAAGCCCTTGGGATTCAGTCTAAGCATGAAAAATAGACAGCAGATTATGAGAAGAAAGAGAGATAAAGATAAACTTTTAAGATCATTCTTCAAAAAAGTGCTTAATTTTTAAGCATTTACAATAGATCCTCCAGAGAAAAGTTCAGACATTGTTTTTCATATTCAGGAAGTATTACCTCATCCTGATCCATCACTCTGCCCTGATCTTTTCAAAGGCTGAAAAATTTCTTTCTGCCCCTCAAGAATAAATAAAAGTAATGAAAACAAAATCTTCCCTGACTTTATTCCTGCTTTTAGATGCCTTACCAGCAGTCATCTCTGGAAGCATGTATTATCAGTCTCTCATTTTAGAAAGGAGGGAGGTTGTCCTCATGATGACATCCTTATTTGGCACCCATCAAAGATTCAAACAAACCAGCTTCTTACAGGTATAGATAGAAAACCCACCTCAGTCAACAGAGCCCTACAGTGACTTCAGGGGAACCTTGTGTGGACCAAGGCCAGGAGCTGATCTGCTGTGAATGGGTGAGACTGGTTGGGAAACAGGAACTTGTCTGAAAGGTCAATCAAAATAAAATCACATTATTTTAAATTAAATGTGAAATAATTAAACTTTTTTTTTTCCCTGTTCCCTGTTTCTCCTCTCTCTCTAAAAGCAGTGCAGGAGAACATTTAGAGAATTCTTCCCACTCTTGGTGCAGCTGAAGTGCCTGTATCTCCCTCCTGCTGTTTGCATCACAGGCATGTTTGTACCTACATCCAACAGGACTGTGGAAAGACCTGTGGGCTAAACTGTTTACAGATGAGAGCAGCATCCTCTGCAAATTTATTCTGACCTTACTCTAATTAGATACTCTTTTGCCAGCTGAAGATCAGGGAATGGACATGAATATTGTATTTATCTTAATACTAATTAACCATAAATAGATCTTCCAGTTGGAAAACTGTTAGGAAAATCTATATTATTTCTATGTATGTTTTTTAAATATTTAAAAGCAACTTTTTAGAAACTTATGTTTTGGCCAATCCACAGAATCACAGAATATTATGAGTTGGAAGGGACCCACAAGGATCCTGGTGTCCAACAGTCCCACTCTTAAGTTTGATAGTTTTAAATCAGAATGAAAGTGAAACGTGAAACATTTTATCAACTATACTGAATCAAAATCCAAACTGAGTCTTTCCAGGAGGAATTTCTGCTACTATGTACATATATATATGTGCATATATATATATATATTTTTTTTTTTGTTTTGTTTTGTTTGTTTGGTTGGGGGTGTTTTTGGAAAAATAATCAAAAATATCCATATTTTGCAAGCAGCAGAGGAATCATAATGTATTAGCATGTTCCTAGAAAGTTATAAGACAACGTTCAGATCTCCTGTAAAGGCAGTGAAGCCCTGAAATTGGATGAACAATAAAAATGGCAAGAAATCTTCTCTCATCTTTTAATCTTTATATAAGTTTTTAATGCCTAAGGTTTTGAAGTTTCCTTAAAAACCTCTTGTACATGTTTACATGTGTTGCTTGACTTGGAGAATGATAATGGCAATGTTGCTGGCAAATTTTAGTGGGTTATTTTAATCACTACTAGTAGCAATGTCTACAAATGTTAATCCTCTTACAAGCAAAAGTAATTAGCCATACAGTGACAAAAGAAGTAGCGGGCAAGTGACTGAAGTGATTTGCCTTTGGATGAATGTATAACTGAATCAGAGACTCATTCATTCTTGGTTTCTGTGTTATGTTATGTTGGATCACCATGTTTAAAGGACAGGTTTTTTTTCATGCTGAGTGCAGAGATTGTTTCTGGTTTCAGCAATGAAGGTTTCCTATTTTGTTCTCCTAATAAATGCACATTTCGTAACCAATTTAGCTGTTTATTCTGAAGAATATTAGCTATTTACTTGAATAAGCATTTTTTTCCTGGAAGGTATTTATAACTTCATGGAGTCCAATCACTCACTTCCCTTCTAAGAAAGTTAGAAAAAAAACCAAAACCCCAGAAATCTCTAATGGAAAGTTATGAAACTGCCTTAACTGCCTTTCATTTGGAATTCTTCTACTTCATTTGTGCCTTACTTAGTTATGACAGCTGTTTTCAGGGCATGAGAAAAATCCTGATTCCTGGATTTTTTTTTTTTTTNGGAAGGGACCCACAAGGATCCTGGTGTCCAACAGTCCCACTCTTAAGTTTGATAGTTTTAAATCAGAATGAAAGTGAAACATGAAACATTTTATCAACTATACTGAATCAAAATCCAAACTGAGTCTTTCCAGGAGGAATTTCTGCTACTATGTACATATATATATGTGCATATATATANTAATTAATGAGCTTTGCAGTAACTTGGCAATAAAAAAATATTTAAAGTAAAGGTTGCTGACCAACAGAGTAATTTTCATTTTCTGGAAAACTCTTAATTCTCAAATAAAAAAGATTCTGAAGAATCTAGCACATGGATTTGCTAGGCTTATGATTCCAGCTTTCCAAATTAAAAATAAACCCCAGGCAGTATTGGAGAAAAGGCTAAAAGCTGTGCAAGGGCAGAATTAGACTCCTGGTGGTCAGTCATTTTGCTCAATTGTCGCTCACCAGTGCCTGTGCTCTGCATTGCACACTCCAGTCCTTCAGCAGCTACAAAGACACTTTGTCAACACCATTCCCAAGCATTGCTGCCAAGAGCCTGGTGTCAGGTACTCGCCATAAGTAACAAGCAGAAAACACCTACTGTCACAGATGGATGAGCAGAACCACTTCCAGGAATTGGGAAGTGAAAGCAGGGCATTCCTGTTAGTGCCTTTTCCATTTCTTCGTTCTGAACAAACCAAAGGAGCTATGATATATCAGACTGCTGGAGCAAATTTTTGTCACTGCTATTGTTCTCCTTAGTTCCTTGAAAACAAGCAAGTTACTGGGGGAAACTTTATTAAAAACAATGTGAATTTTTCTTCTGACTATTCTGACTTAAAATGCTACCGAGATAAGACAGAGAAAACTTTAAAAAGTTGGTTTATTTCCTGTTTTCCCACCACACGTATTCCCTGATGATCCAGATCTATTCTGTGTCTTCAGAACTTGCATTCTTGTGAAGGAAATGGATGCATATCTGGAGCATACCAACAGCATTTTGATAAGGGCACACAGGACAGATGTACAGGCTCATCCCTGAGACTTATTTGCAGCTTCTTTTTTTTCCTCCTCTGTACAGCAGAGGCATTTCACAGATTCTACTTTAAAAAGAGCTAAGTGATTTGGGGATTTGTTTTATCTTCTTTTTTTCTCTTTTTTTTGGAAATAGTAAACTTTCTGGAGTCAGCATCCCCAGACTATTTGCTATGTCAAAATGAGTACCCCCATGGCATTTGATCTGATTACTAAGTATTGCTAATGGAGGAGATAGTAATGAAATTGGAAGTGTTTGGATTTTGGTTGCCAACAGTAAAGTTAAAGTATTTTTATTCTAAATAGACTGGAATTCCTAACAAGAGAGAGGGCAGGAACTGTCTGAGTGAAAATAAGAAAAAGAAAACCTGCCACATTTGGTTCAGATCAAAAGTTGTGGAGTTTTTAAAGTTTAGTTACTGAATTTAAAAACAAAATAAAACAATCATTTTCACAGCTCCTCCTGAAAAGCCATACCAAACAGTATTTTCTGTCTGAACTTTTCCCACCTTGGAGAATCCATAATAAATCCTTCAGGGCAGGATATATGAAGATTGTAGCAATCAACAAGACCACTACAGCACTTATTGTGGAAAGCATGATCTAGATTTACATTGATGCTGGCCACTGGCTATGTGCAGAGCAGATCTGTTAAGGATCTCAGCAGTATCAGTCAGAGCAGTGTCAATGCCCCATCTGCCAAAAGAGCATCCCCACTAAGACTGATTTGAGTCATAGAAACTTCTTCCCAGCTGAATACTTCCAGGGCTGTATAAGGAACAAGTTCAAAGAGATTTGAATTTTTGTGGGAGTACTGCATCAAATACTGAAGACACATCAAAAATCCTAATCATCCTCCATCCATTCCAGAAGTTACACCTGGACTGGCTCATCGGGTGCTAAACACTTACTGACTCATTGCCAATCTTCACATTTGTGGATGTTGTTCACTTTGCTGTCTTTTGCTTAAGGAGACTCCCAGTCAATATACCTTCAGTTTGTGAATCTGTGTGCTTATTTAACTCTAAGGATATATTAAAACTACAGAGCATATTTGGAACTGGTCCTTGTTTTTGTGTTAGAAGCTAGCTTTAGGTGGATTATCCATGTAGCAATTAAGGCTGTTCCACGGTGTGCCCTAAGCAGGATCAGCATGCTGATGTCGCACCGCAATCCAGGCACGTGGCTGTTTCCAGGCAACAGCTCTCCCTGGAGTGCTGTCTCCAGCACCCCAGCAAGCACCTGCCTTGCCCAACACATGGGTGCTGCCAGACTGGCCAAAACTGCCTCCTCCATGTGCACCTGGAGCGTGGCTGAATCCAAGGGCAGCCACTGCTGCTCTGGATAACAGCTGCCAACAGCCTGTGTGTCGATACAGTATCTCAGAAGGCATCTATTAAACAGAGCTCTTATCTTCTTGTTTTTAACCATTAGGAAACTGGAAAACAAAAAAAATTATTTGCCTTAGGTTATCCAGAAATTTTTTAGAGGAAACAGAAACAAATTCCAATTGACTGTACTCAGAGTACTGTGTTTTACCTACAAGATCACACATGCATTTTTTGATCTCGTATAAAAAGAGAAGACCTTTCAAGAATATAGATTTGTTTTATATATGGATCACAAAGGACCCCAAAGTTTGGATGTCAGATTTGAACTCTGGGTTGCCTAGGGTTATTGAAATCCTTTAAAAATAGCCTGCTGCACATAGCCGCACACAGCACGGAGCACTGCTGTGGCCGTTAATCACAGCACTGTGTAAACATATTTTCCATTTAAAATTCAGCATACATTTAATCCTTCAGTTCAGAGAAATGCTGACAACAAAGAATTTTCATCTGGCAGATTAATTTCTCTTTTATTACCTCTTCAGAAAATCCTGCACTGGTATCTCATCTTCTCTCTAAATCATCCAGAGAGTACAGGGAATTGGATATACCTGTGGTCAACTGTTGCCAAAATCTAGTTTATAGCTAATAGACAACCATTCGAAAAATAACTGAAAATGTTTGTATAAGACTGTGAGGAAAAAGACACTTGAAAGAATAGAGTTGCAGGAAAGTGTTTTTAGGTCTGTATTCCCCTTGATGATATTAGTTGAGATGTTAAAAGACAGCCTTAACTTCTCGTAAGCATTAAGGAAGTGTGGTTTATTGCAGCTTATGAGGGCAGGACAGCAAGAACATGAAATTAAATTTTAGAAATTATAAAGTTGTTCTGAATGGTTCGTATTTCCATCCCTGGGGAATGATCTACCTCTGAACTGAGGAAAATGCTACTTTTACAAGTCTGTTTTCCATGGATGCTATTTAGTTTCATGAATACAAATAATCTATTGTATTAGTAGTACAGTCATCATTATGGTAGTACAGGCAATTAAAGCCATCAATAGAGTATACAGATCTAGAAATAGCAACAACATAGCATGCAAAATAGCATAGTCAGGCCTCTTGTTTCTCACACAGAATGCAAAAGATCTGGGTTTGCCAGCACACAGACTGCATTATCATTATGTCCTTCAATTTTTCTTGCAGTGTACTGTGGTGCTGTGGATTGTTAACTGTTGCCTTAAGCTTCAAGGAAAAACTACTTAGGTAGCAGATGAGGTAATACTTTTGCATGGCTTTGTCAGCAGTCTAGGAACCATCAGGAAAAAAATATGCAACTTATAGGACAAAGTACTTTTAAGAGCTTCTAAGTCTCTGGCTTCTACTACCACTTACTAACAAATTCGGCCAACTATCCATGACCATGGCTTTAGGCTGCACCACAGCTTTTCACATGCAGTGCTGGAAGCATCAGTTCACACTGAAAGTTTCTAATGGACCTGTAGTTTCAGTATCAAGAAGTGCTGAAACAAAACAAAAGCAATGCCTTGACAGCACTACTGATGCCCTGTGGCACAGCATGCACTCATACACCAGGATGGTGTTGTAGAGGGGAGAGACAGAGAGAGAGAGGATAACAACTTTATTAAAAATGACTGCTCCTGCTAGAACAGAAGAGAAGAGAGATATTAGTGGACCTGCTGACTGTGCACAGAGAGAGCAGATGTTGGAGGTTAATGGAGCATTAGTAAAAGAAAGAAAATCAAAGTCTTCTAATACCTGGAATGGCTATTTTAGTTAGAGGATCCTTTACCGAAAAGCACAAGGTTCAATCGTAGTTGAAATATAATGTAAGACACTGCATGGTCTTGTTTAGCATGAAGGGTTTCAGCAGAGCTATACTTGGCTTCAGGATTGCCCTCTCTGAATTTCTTACTTCAGAAGTATTGCCTGCAGCCATTGCTATCAATGTAATTTAACTGTAATCATTGACTCTCCAAACACACATAAAGATTGGAACCTTGTTTCTCAGGAATTATTTTGTGTTATGAGGAACAACAGATTAAAAAAAAAAATTAAAAGGATACTTACATCAAGGAAAATAAAATTATCCAGTATATAAACATGCCCTGTATTTATGTTGTACAGTTACAAGACATAAATTAACAGCTTGTTTGCTGTTTTACAAGCAGTAAACTGTGGAGATAAGTGATTTCCAACTGGTTCATAATAATTACTTTTCCTAGCAATAATAAAGATTTCATCTGACACTGTAAAAATATAATCTATAACTTCAGGATTCTGTTTTCCTTTAATAGGGAGACAATTAGGCCTGTGAGTTCTCAAACTCCTTTTGGGAATAGTTTAAGGATCACTATGTGCATTTCATTGCTAACTATAAGAACTATGTGCTGACAGACTTAAAAACTGAAATCAATTGTTTATTGAAAGAAGCCTCAAGGTAGTGAAAAAAGATAGCAAAGTATTCTCAGGTTGCTCAGCTGAAGTGTCTCAGAGTTCAGTCTAGCTAAGTGACCATATATCCTGGCTTTTCAGATGACATTCATTTCTCCCAGTAACTGCTTGGGGCACTCTGGAGGTGTTCAGGTTTCAAGTTGATTAGAAAAAGGTTTTTGTTTTGTAACCACAAACTGTTTCCTTTTTGCTGCACTGAACATTAATGATTCTTCTTCAGTGTGTCATGACAAATTCAATCACACACCAGGTTAGCAGCAAAGTTCTGTATCCTGAGAAACATAAACATGTTGAGTTACAAGCTGGCAATAGTGATGCTAGACCATTTATTTTAAAGATACTTCTGCATGACTATTGCATTGACTCGAAAATATAGTCCAAAGTGAAGTGAGTAGTTTGCTTCTTTGTTTTAATAAAATGGTTTTCTGAGTGGTAGAAATATGGAAACCAGGCTACAGTTTATAAACAGAATGAATGAAGCTAGAAGCTGGGTATAGGCAATGGGCTGTTGGCCTTTGGTTTGCTTTAGAATGAAGGTTTAACTCAGTGGTACACTGATGAGCCCAGTGTAAAGCAGAACATGTGTTTGTGCTGTCAATACGTTTCTCCTCCCTTAATCCAGAGGGAAGAGAATATTAATCCTGTTGCCCATACTGCCTCTTCCAGACATACCCCAGTCTGCTTCTGGGTTCCTTTTGGAGGGAGCCAGCTGCAAGTATCTCAATAGTATAAAGAAGAACAAAGGAAATGAGTTAAAAATGTCTGGGTGTCTAAGTGCAGATATTAGACTGAGAAAAGAAAAATCTAAGCTGAATAATTGCAGAATTTTCCCAAAAGGGAAACATTCTTGACTGTGAGGGGGAGAAGCAGAAGCCTCATCCCTTGGGGCTTCAATAGTACACCAGAGGAGAAAAAATATTCATAAATATATATTTTTGTGAAAGGCAGATGAGTTTCATAAGGTTATTTCAATGAGGAAATATTTTGGAGAAAAACACTATATTGGTAGAATAACAAATAGAATTATTTAGCAGTGTTTTCCATACCTAATTTCAGGTTTTCTTTTATTAACAAACAGTGTAGAGTCCTCTCTACAAAACCAGTTTCTTCTGTTTTGTTCTCACATCCTCCATGGTAATAACAAAGGTATTATCAAACAACCTAATGGTTCCTGCTATTTCATTCTCTGCACTTCCTAATGCCAAATCCCTCAGAAGAGCAGATTATCATACTGGGCTAGACCACGATCCTATCTCAGAGGAAGACCAGCAGAACATTTATTTCAGAATATTTAGGAAGCAACACTCACAGCATAGCTGTATGAGCATCCATTGAAACACTGTTCCCAGGCCCATTTCCGAGCTGGAAGCTGCCTCTAGACCAGAAGAAAGAGGTAAAAATAAGCCTTTAATGTCCCTGACCTGACACCAAGTCTCACAGTTGATAAGTATGAAAATCTTCATACTCTTAATTCTAACTGCAACCACGAATTCTATTAATATTGAAAAGGAATGATCTGTGATCAAAACTTTAGAGTAATTTAGTATTTTGTGCTTTCTTCCTATTTTTAGTGCTCATTATAATTCTAAATTTTAATTATCAGCTATAACACAAAAATATCTTACATTTATGACTTTCTTAGTGTAAACAGTATCTTTCAAAAGAAGGCATTATTTATACAACAATTTATACAGTGTATGAGTGTGAACACATGATTAATAATACAAGCAGACCTTGCAAAAAAACAGGTACATAGGATGTGAAATCTTGGTAATTTAAGACTCTAAGGAGTTAAAAACTTCAACATATGCCAGACATTAAGTTTTTGGGTTTGGGGTGTTTTTGTTTTTTTTTTTCAGATAATAATATAACTAACAAAGAAACAAAATAAGAAGCTAAGTGGGAAATTTTATAAATGATGGTGACAGTTTAATTTTTGCAACTGTCATTTCAATTCAGTTTAGACTCACATATTTGTCTAATTACTGGTGCTCTTGGCTCTGCTTCAAAAATGGCCCTGAATCACCAAACAGACAATCCAAGTTGAACAAAATTTCCCAACAAAAGACTCAAACCTTTTCTTATGCCATTCCTCTTACAGAAAATAGAACAGTTCAAAAGAAGCTGTGCCACCTAGTATTATGCTAACCATTACAAATGCTAATAGTTACCAGTAGATATATGACTAATTAAATATTGGCCTTGTAAATTAAGCAATATCCTACTTATCTTTGTATGCATATCATGGCAAAGTATTGGGCAATTGTATTCTTTTTACACAGACCTTCATTTGGCCAGATACAGATTTAGTCACTTCCCATTCTAATCAGCTGCTCAGAGTAGTTGCAAGAAATTAAACAGCAGCTGTTTTCTGCCTGCCATATTAAATGGCTGCATTGCATCAGTGAATGCAGTCATATGTTTGTTTCACCCACTCACTCTCTTCAGATCTCTTTTTCATTGTCTGCTACAGGGAAATTTTCTCTGATAACAAGAGGAAGAGGTGTAAGTTTAATATTCTGAAGTGCCAGGCTCCCACAAGTCCAAAATAAAGTCCCTATATTTTTTTCAGTGTGCTTTGGTTTCCTAACAAGATAGAAGATTGTGTATAAATGTGAGAGATTAATTTAGTATCACATTTCTTCTAGCAAGAAAACAAATATTTCTTAGATGGTCTGAGACATTGTCCTGGCAGCTGAAAGGAGTCAGTGTAAGATACAGAGGAGTTCTTCATTTCTCATAGTTTAAAATTACTTTTTAGAAAGAAAACTGCACATTCAATAAAAAAGTTTAAACTGACTAGGTTTCATTTTCCTGTATGAGCTCGTACATCAGTTGTGATGAAATGGAGCTGGCTTGGTGGAGCGTATCATGGGAAGAGTCACATATACCTCACTCCTCCAAAATGCTCAGCTGATTTGCCACCTGACACTGGAAAACCACCACAAAAGGAGTGATTACCAAGAAAGAGTGGGAGAAAAAGAAATACTGTGCCACTCTTAAATTTGCTAACACCTGCTTTTTGACAGTGGTAGGAAATAATAATAGAGGGTAGTTAGGTAGAATGAAAACTTAAGAAACGTGAAGTGTCTGTAAGGAACAATTTAGATTAAAGAATAGCTGAAAACCATTACGTACATCGTCATTTCATCTATTTCACACAAAAGAGCTCCACAGCAGCTATGGCATATATAGACACACTTGTTCTACATGTGATTGCCTCTAATGAAGATTATAGCTCCAAGCATAACCCAACACCATTCCTCCAAAGTAACAAGACTGCAGTGAACTTCCTTAAAGGCAGCTACAGCCAAATGGCTTCTACTGTCCACACATGCCCTCTCGATGTAAGTGTAGTTAAAAGTAAAGGACAAACACAAATGTGGCTCATACCAAGACAGGTGAATTTGGGCAGTCAGGGTGCCCTCACCACAATTGTCAGTTACTTGTTGCCTGTTCTATGGTCATGCCTACGACAGCTTTCCAGTATAAAAATGAATTTTCCTCCACGAGGATCATTCTGTTAAATTATACTGCAAATAACACAGGCTGGTACAGCTACTGTGGTTCTTTGGGGGAAAAGAAAAGCCATGTTCACAACAGTGAAATCCTGCTGGAAGTATCTATTACAAGATATGACTACATATCACTGACTGTAAGATGGATGGCATAATAAAGTAGTGAAAGAGGGCACTTCTCAATTCAAATTGATACAGCGAATCCCAGAAAGCCTATTTTAACAAGATTAAATGACTCCAGGACAGAACTCTTATGATCACGTTTCTAACTTTCTATTTTTCCACCCAGTCATCAGTAATTTCAGGGCTTATATGCCTTTGCTGTGTGTAGGAGCTGATAACTTGGGAACTCAGATAAGACAGGACTGTTGAAAGGCTGTGTCTGTGACCTGAAAGCGGTATTCAAATAAGGTGGCCTGATTGGGCACACATTGTCTGCAGCAAGCTCTGCTTTCCATATCAGAAATTAAAGGCTCTGTTGAAGCTTGCATGTGTTTTAGACTCAAGAGTTTCAACCGGCTAAGGAGGCATTACTAAGAGAGAAGCAACAGAAAAGCAAAAAGCTGAGAGCAGTAGAAGGAACTTCGGGGCAGAAACATGGAGGAGACAAAACAGCCATCAGCACAATTAAAATTGAAAACCCGTAGTATTATAGAAGTGAGGAGTTTACTCTCCTTTTTGGATTTTCTGCCCCTCCTTTTATTATCTGCCCTCTATAAATCCCCTCTTGCAGACTCCAGTGAACAGGAACAGAAATTCCAGGAACAGGCTCATTTTTTCTTGAGCCACTTAGCAATAAGGCTGGCAATATGAATTGCCAGTCACATCAGGCCATTGTTATAATCCTTTGTAGGAAGAAATTGGACCTGTTTTATAGGTCACATCACTTTTTTAAAAATGTAACCCAAGCAACACTGATTTAGGTTAGCATGGAAACACACATCTAAAGCCATTAAGCCAAAATGACAATTTGGGGGATGGAACAGAGTCAGACAGAGGCTGGAAACAAAAGATTATTTCTCCTGTTCTGTCTTTAATTATGAAGCATAAGTCTAAAATCCTTTGTAGCAAGTTCAATAAGAAAATCTAGTGGGATTAGCAATTAGCACCATCAGGGTCCTTTTAAACACTGAATCATCCACACAGTGCCTTTGGGGATCAGAGAGGGAAATCTGAGTTCTTGCTCATTGTTGGAGTCCCGTGTGGGGAAATTAGAAAGCAACACATACTCGTAGGCAGTACCAGCACTTCTCAGCGAGCCAGCCTAATAGCCCACTGACGGAGGTGACATAATATCCCAGCAAGAGTCTGCTCCTGAAATCACGTTGCAGTGGCTGCTGCTGTGGCTGCTATCCAGCTAAAATAACGAGCAAGGAAAAGCAAGATCAAATAATCCAAAACGCACAGCAATGAAGCGGGACAAGTTTATACCTTTAACAAAAGTTTTCTAGAACTTCTTCACTGGTAAAGGCTTTATCCAGATGGACAAATAAATCTCCTGTCAAATATCTTAAAATGAGAAAACAGAAGCTTTGGCTTGGCCAATCCAAGCTGGTGGGAACATAAGATTTTTGCTAATCAGATAACAGAGAGCCATTTAGGACCGATGAATATCTAATATATTTCTACATATCTAAGTGTGACTTATCAAAAGCTGAATTCTACTTAATATCCTTTTTTTGGATTGAAGAATTTTTAAAGCAGTAGAGGTGTTTCACGACTCTCAATTTCTTCACTGTAAAACTAACAAATAGTTTTAAGAGGCCAAGTTTACGGCAGTTTCAAGACTGAATACAGGAAGAATCAAGGATATATTCCATTGTAAAGACCAGGGAAAGAAACAGTCTTGCTTCCCTGCAGTTCTAGGGCTACCAAAGACCAGTTTCATGATGTGATGATAGCATTTAAAGTGTCAGGAGATTTTTGTAGTTCAGAATTATAGAACTGCCTGCATGAAAACTGTTCTCACAGTAAAGTCTCCCTGCCCTGATTTGCCCCTTCAGTCCCTTTCTAACCCACCTACCCAAACAATTTCTGCACCTTCTGTTTAGTCTTGGTAGGAAGGCGAGACACCACGTGTTTCACATCATCTCAGCCACAAGGCATAGAAAGTTACAGTGCTTGCTATACAGCTGCCATCTGTAAATACACTTAACAATCTTAGACATCAGTTTCTAGATATAGATTATCCTAAACTTTGAATCAAACATATTAGAGATGGTAGAAACTGTTCCTGTGCAAGTGTTACTTCTTTGAAATGTCATTTTCAGCCATGACATTTGAGTTTGCTTTTGCTTTTAGATCAATACACATACTATGAAAACTTTTTCTGAAGACAGAGATATAGGAAGAGAGTAGGAAAGTGACAGTTCTTCTATCTGTCTCCCAGGCATTCACATTAGAAGCATTTGTTCTTTTATTTTTCATTAGCAGCGTCATGGTTTTCATAACTACCTGATTTTGTTTCCCAAGTGAAACTGTTGTGGCTGTAACTACAAGGCAGTGAATATGAGGAATTAATTACTGAGGAAAATGGATGGTAGCAAATAAATACAATGACACCAAAATCAAACGAATACAAGAAAGAGAAAATAAAGTGTGAGTTAAAGAACAGTAAACCTTGCCCAGGAAGGGAGCAAGGCAATTGTGAATGGGTCCAAATAGTCCCTTACAACTTCTGTGATGACTGCAGATGGTGACAAGGTGACATTTTATGGTTACTCTCCTGACCTAGACATAAACCAAACATTAAGGGGCTATTTGCAGAAAACTGTCTTTCTCTTGAGGCTCTCAGCTGTCTCTGTGAATGCTTTGTCCCTTTCTCCTTCCTTCACTTTCTGTTCCTACAGGCAAAAATGATGAGTTTTATACCCTCCAATGTTCCTCTGTAGAATGTCAGCCTCAAAAATTCAGCTTGAAAATTTCTCTCCTCCCCCATCTATCTTCTCTCTTCTGTCTCTGGGTGACATCTGGTGTATTGGCTGAGGTCTCCAGGCAGCTTAGTACAGCTCCAGACTCGCCTAGGGCAGCTGGCTGGAGTGATCAAAGGGGATGACTGAGTTGTTTTGTTTTCGCTGAATGTCGGTTTCTTTAAGTCACCTTTGGGTTCTGGGGATTTTCAGAGCAGCTTTTATTTGCAACAGACTTGCACACAGTCTTAATGTTGGAGGAATGGAAGCAGACTTCAAAGAAACCTACAGTTTTCTTTAGTTCTTGAAATGTGCTCTCCAGTATACTAACTATATGCTAGAAACTTTCACCTTGGAAACAATGGTGCTTTTTAATGACATGTTCTGTTGCGTACTGGGGAGTCAATAAATTTTCTCCACATTTGTTAAGGGGAAGTGTAAAGCTGCCTTTGTTGACAGCAAAGATCAGTTTCCTCAGAAATAAAGCAAATTTATGATGCTTCTTATGTGGATAACCTCAGAAAGAATGTATAGAGATAAATTTTCTTGTGATGATGAAGTTCCCCTTGCCAGATTGTCTTCATCCTTTATCACACCTTACTTTCAGCTTCTCACCTGCTTGTTTCCTTGACATAACTACTAGCAACAATCTTTTTAATGCACAGTTTCTAAATTAATTTTTAATCTGTTTGTATTCTTCCCTTAACTCCTTCCCCCTTGTATCAAACTCTTCTTCTTTCTCCCTCCCNTTGCCTTCACTCATGAGATCTCTTCCTGTTTTTCTACTCTGTCTCTTTGGGCTACCACAGCTGCTTTGTCCATGATGTTCAAAAAAGCTGCTTCACATATCTACAGCTTAATCCTACAACTCATGTCCCTTGCCCATCCATCTGAATTGACCTCTGAAGCTAATGCTTCTTGAGCCTTTGTTCTGACTGGATAGGAGGAATGATGACTGTTGTGAACTAATCCCAGTGCCAAACACCTTGAGGGCCAGGCAGACAACATTTGTGTTCTGCTAAATTCCAGAGGAAAAAAGACCTTTTCATGCAGAAAATGAAAATACAGAAGCATTCTGCTCACCATCTCATCTAATCTGAGAGGTAACTGGCATAAGAGGCAGCTTTGTCACCTCTGCCAGTTTTCCTGAAGCAAAGCATTTCAATGCCCAGAGAAATGCTTTGGAAGGATAAGCATCTCAGACTGTTTCAAGGTGCCTTTGTCTTCAAAAAATGAACTGTTTTGAGACAGACCTTAGATTATAAAGTTTTTATACATTCAGAGAAGCAACTCAGGATTTTGCCATGGGCTTTAAATAGATTTGCATAGTACAGCGTGCCTCTGTTGAGATGCCCTCAGATTGTGTAAGAATTTGGTGTTTAAGCAGAGCTACAAGAACTGCAGTCACTTTATTGAACTACAAAACTTAAATGATAAACCTTTTTGGTATTGATGGAGTGCAGTCTTACTACCTACACTAGCATTTGTACTATTTTGTGGACAAATTCATAGCAGAAGATCCACCAGCCATGGTGCTCAGTTCTATCTAAGATATAATTGCTCTTTAAAGAGATTTGGATCTCATGGATTGATTGTAAAAACTCAGGTTTCTAGCCATTACCTGTGCCTTGGAGAGATATTTGTTAACAATGGTAACAACATTCTTTGTGTAATAACTGGAGTAATTTGCCTTCATCTCAGGAGTGCATGCTGAACCGCACCCTGAACATGTCACCCAGCTACCTCATCTTCCAAGCTGACAGCCGCCAGGGCCCCTCAGGACACTTTGGACATCCAATACACACTAGAAAATAATCAGTTATGAATACATTAGCCTCAAGGTCTGCTGAATATCACAGCTTGAAATTCAGGATATGACTGCTAGTTGAATTTTTGTTTTAGAGCACAGTGCAGTGTTACCGTGTGTTCAGTGTGAGCAATCATTAGATGAGACATGACAAAATGCTCAGTCATTCAGCCAGAGGTATTAAGGGAGCTGAAGATAGTGTACTTCAAAAGGAGCTAAAATCCTAGAGTGGCTAAGGTTATCTCTCTATTAACAAAGAAAAGTCTCCAAAGGAGAAACTGGAGCCTTTGTAGGGTCCAAAGGAAAAGGAAAAGAACATTGGTAAAGGCAGTAAAAATATTAACTGGGAATAGAAGAGGAGATTTAAATTGAATGAAACGAAGATGGAGTAGTCAGGTTTACTGGTAACCTCCCTGGTAGTTGAGTTCATCAGTGGAAAATGAGATCTGCACTCTTATTGTCCTAATTCAGTCTGGTGAAAAGCCAGGCCTCTTGCTTCTACAGAAAATAAATAATGTTGCTGTTTAAGGAATCTTACTTTATTCACTCTTATATGCTCTATTTTTTTAGAGCAAACTATATACTTTCAGTCAACATAACAGCACCCAAAACAGTGCAGCTGGAAGGAATTTTTTTTGTCCTAAAGGGCAAATCCAACTGAATCCCATGGAACTGGTTGTGCTTCCAGGGACAGGTTGAAGCCTGTTTTCACACATCATACAACAAAAATAATAGAAGTCAATAAAGCAGCCAATTGGAGGAGGAAGAGCCTTAAAAGCATCAGATAATGTGATTTATCCAAGAAGACATGTGAAAAACAGAGTCATCTTTAAAAATTAAAAAAACCCAACAGAATAACTGAATGTCTGACACATTGTTTTTATAAACAGTATTCCCCAGAAAAAAAAAAAAGCAGTGCTTTGTTTTGGTTTTTTTTTTTACCCACACACATTAGTCAGTTATCTCTTGAGACACAAGATACAAATTTCCTTTCATTTCAGGTACTTCCCACATTTACATTATCATAGAATTTATGATTATTGGTTTTCCCCTGACAAAGGCTGATTTATGAATATTTCTAAAGGAACTAAACTTTTTCTTGCCTTGGCAAAAATGTTGTTTTTCCCATTTCCTATTGTTATCTGCAAATGATTCACAAATAGAAGTTTTTCTTTCTTTTCTGGTTACAAGTAGTTGAATTGAAAAGAAGTCCTTCTACAACTATTTTAAATTCTTTTTCTGCTTTTAGCAAGTCTAGAAACATTTTGTCTAAGTGCATTGCTTAAATGTGTTCTGTGGACACTTCCACCATATTTCAGGTAGATAATCCTTATGGTTAGAAAATGGTCTTTAATAGATCCAGTTTTACCTGCCCAGGCAGCATGGAAATAGAAGTGGTTTGGAGAGCATTCTTAAATTACTTGAGTGAATATTGCTGTATGTACCAAAGCTAAGGGACTCCTACAGCTGTTTGGCAAGATACGAAGTCTGAGTTTTGAGCTCTGAGGATGCTGTATATTTAGAGCAATTACCTGGACAGGAAAGTTCCTACCTGAAATGTTTGCATAAAAATTCCTAATTTAATGTTTTCTGGCCAGACTCAAGTGAGGTGTGGGTTTTTGTTGGGTTGAGATTTTCTTGTTTTGGTTTGGGGAATTGTTTGTTTGTTTGTTTTGGTTTTGGTTGTGTTTTATTTCATTTTGGTTTGTTTATTTGCTTGTTTGTTTTTGGGTTTTTTGGTTGGTTGGTTGGTTGGTTTTTTTTTTTTTTTTTACAGTGTGAGAAACCCTACCCTTACAATTTTGCATGCATCACTCATATCGTGATTCTGTTTCGATTCTGAGTTCACATGTACATTTTTTCTGAAAATCAGTTGCTTAACTGTGCATAGTGTTGACAAAAGAAATTGTATTACTTAATGGAAATGATTTTTTTCTGTGACACTTATGCATAAGTCTTGTCCATAAAGCATGATTTCTCACAAGTGTGACGTATTTCAACCAACAGCTCATTAAAAATGTACAAGAGAGGAAACGCTATTGATTTTTGTGCTCCAGGGTTTACCAAATGGGAAAAGTAGAATTTCATCAGCTCTCACTACTGGTAAAATTTTGCATCATCTTTGCAAGACTCAGACTGCTCTCAAGATAGAATCACAAATGCCTAAGCAGAGCTTTATCCATGCTTAAGGTGGCAGTGTTGGATACAGACACCATCGCTCTCTACAAACTAGCTCTCGGAATTTTACTGGAGCTAAAGGTTTCTGATGGAAAGAGCAGTGACGCATATTAGAGAAAAATGTCCAGACTAGCTTTAAAATACTGCTAAATGGAAAATCTGACATGGGCTACATTCTGGCTGTGCTCAACTGTAACTGCTTCAGGAGTATTAATAAGGTCAAAGCAAACAGTGTAGGAAACTAAAACATGAACTTCTCCAAAGTGCCAGGTCCTGTGGAGGTAGAAACTATTTCACAAGATGTGAAAGGAATCTAATGTGATTTTAATCTTAAATCACGCTGATGAATGGTGTTAGAGAAACCAAGTAATGCCAATTAAGACAAAGGTGCCCTAGTCTGAGCATTTGGATCCAGCACAATTTAGTTTAGATTTGTGAGCTGAAAAATGAGTGCTGCACTACCTGATGTCACTGCTAAGGGCAGGGGGGAGGGAGTCTCCTCTGAAGGGAAGAGGTCTCTTCAGCAGAGTGTGAAGGAGGGAGAATCAGGTATTTTCTATTGCCAGGGGTGTTCTGTGTGATTTGCCCTCCTCTCTTGTACCCTGCCATTACCTGCTGTTCATTTGCTTATCTTACTGCTGTTTCCAGTAAATTGTTCTTATCTCAACTCATGATCTTTACCTTTTGCACTTCCAATTCTCCTCTTAGGCCACTCACAAGAGGAATGGGGGGCAGGCAGGAGTGTGGTTTGGAGGGTCTCAGTGGGAGCACTAAACTGAGGAGTACCATTCCTACACCATGGCAGTCATATATAACAACATGAACCATTTTACTAGGATGTGCTTTTCAATATATTTAAAAAGGAGATGCAAAAGCAAGATATAGCTAAATGAAGATGTGATTTTGGAAAGACTTGAGAAACTTGATTACTGAAGATCTGAATTTGTCTCAGAGTCTTAAAGATGTATGTTGCTTGTATTTGGCTAAGTCAAAGGAGAAATCTGCTTTCTCTCCATTTCCACTAAACTTTGTCTTTTCTTCAGGAGCTCTGCAAAGTCATTCATGAGACCTTGTTGTAAAATTTAACTTTCTTGTTTGTGAATGAATACATGTATGTTTAGGAAATACAGGGCTTTTTCCCCTTTTTCAACTGTGTCGCAACATCAGGTACAGTAGTAGTGATTCTCCATCAACAGGAAGTATATATATATATACATATATACATATATATATATACATAAAGCAGGTTTATCAGTCAGTCTATTTTAGATTAAAGATGTAATAATCACACATTTCCAGCTTTGAAAATGTCTTGCATTAATCAAAAGCAAGTAGAGCAGCAAGTAATGAGCCAGAAGCACTTACAGCAAATGAAGACATTTAGAATTCAGTACAGTGAAGATCTCATATAAAAAAACCTCTCAAAAAATCAAGATCACCACTGTCTAACCAGATAACTTTGACAGATAAGAATTGCTGTGCTCAGTACTGTCTTATCTGTTTCAGAAGCAACAGATGCTTTAAAAGTTATTACCTGCTAAGTGGAAAATTACAGACCAGATGGAGCTAATTAATTTGCAATTAAAAAATTGCCACAAACCAAATTATATAATTAATTTTATGCAAGATATGGCTATGCAAAAGATTGGTCTGCCACTTTTAAGACATCCAAAACATTCATAACAGTTATATGAGCTGATGGATGCTATGGAGTTGGATAAGCATCTACAAATTCCTGTATGTAGCAAGCTTTGGTGGAAAATTGCAAACGTGGATAATAAACTTTCAGACAGTTCTGAAACTTGGTGTTAATCTGGCAGCTCTTTGATCTCAGTTGAAACCTCCACTTGGAAAGAAATAGAGAAAAAATACAAGTTTGCCTTTGCCCAGCTACAAACCAAGTTACAGAAATATTTTTCCAAACTGAAATGGGCATTTCTACAACTTAGTTGAAGCTCTGAACCATGGAACCATGGAGGTGTCTGTGCTTCCCTGTAAGACTCCTGTAGCTCTTGCTTTAACTCCTTAAAAGTTTTCTTATTGTAGAGTTGCAGAGCAAATACTGCAGCATGTTCTTATATTAGCAATTTATTTTGTACTTTCTTTTCATGGCACTAAATTGCATAGCACTGCAGTGTAGCTAAGAATTTTGTATTTGGCTGGTTCAGGGATATTACAGACTGTTTCTAATGAAGGGAAAGATGTATAGGCAACTCCACTGCCCTGCATCCTTTGTAATGCTTTGGTTTTTTAAAATAGCATAGTTAACCTTCACCTTGATCTTCATTTTCTTTATCGTCTTTGAGAAAAAGTGACTGTGAGATTCTATCTCACTAAATTCTGACCACAGGCTGTGGTCTAAGGACAATCTAAATCTTCTTGGAAAATCCCAGAGGGCATTTTGCAAGGGTGAAAAGAGACCTGACACAGAGATTCATATGCAAAATCATTATTTGGTATAAGTCTTCGCCCAGAAGAGGTACTTGGGAGATTTTTCCAGCACTTCAGTTCACATAACCTTGGTTACAGAAAAATGTGAAGAAATAGCTAAGAGGAGATTTAAAGTATTAGGGATCATGGGAAATTTAGAATCATGGTAAAACTGGGCACAAGATGTCTGAAGCAAAATATCTAAAATTAGAAATGTTGAAACTCTTTCAATGAAATCCTCTTCCTCTGCCTGATCTTTTAATGAAATAATAGAATGAATATCTCCCTTGCAGTGGCACACGCGTACACTCAAACACAGAGTAAATTACAGTGCAACAAGGAAAACTTCTGCAAATTTATTTTCTCTTTATAGCTGTTCAAAACATTTTTTTTTCTTCTACCCAATGTTTTCAAGAGCACTTCAAATGTATTAATAATTATTTTAGTCTTTTAAATCAGGTACTGTAACTGTCAATTTTTTTCTTTAGGCAAAAAGACAACACAATAAAGCTTTTTTCCAGGTGTTATATGGTCAACAAAATGAACAATCTCATAAAGAGACTGAAAATTAAGTATCAAAATAAATCAAAAAATTAATATTAATTTTAGTAATGCATGCTCTTTCTCCAAGTTCAAGTTTTTGTGGATTTTTTCCCATTTAACTTCCTCAGTATATTCTGAATTAATATATTAAAAACAGAATGGGAGATAATACATTAAATAACCAAACATGACTAGGAAGTTTCATCTTACTCTGCTCTCTTATGTTCCTCTATATCAGTAAAATACAACAGAAACTTAGAAAGGGTTTGCATACATAGAATCGACTTTTCAATTTACTTTTCCCCACGTGCCATTTAAAAGGATAAAGCCACTGATATATACAGGAGCCACCTGTTATGATTCTGAGGACAAACATGGACTGTACTCATGGCAGCTAAACTTCATAAATGGCCCAATCATACTTTAAACTCAAAATCATTAAGTGAAAAGCATGAAGGATACACTTAAATGTATAGATTGTTTTGTGTAAGGACTAAAGATATTCTATATTGTATCTTGTCCAGAAATAGCAAGAGCTAAAACAGAGACTTATGACAAAATCAGACCTTTTCTAACACCCATCTTTGAGCTTTTAGAACTGTATTATGGAAGAAAAAAGGGAATATTCTGATCCCAGTAATTTTCATAGAAACACAGAACACAAAACTCTCATGATGGCATAAGCCACAAAGCAAGAAGTTGATTTGCATTATACATCAGTTTCTGGCTGCAGCCTTTCCTCTGACTGGTAAAATGGGAGAAAAAATAATGGGCACCAGCATTTTTCCCTTGAACCCCCAGGGCTTTGTATTCTTCCTTGATTCTTCCTTTCTGGCTTAGAGTGTCATTCCTGCCCACAGCAAGGAGCAGCAGTGGAGAGCAGTCTGTGATCATGGCAATGTGTGACACCCTCTCAGCACAACTGCAGCCTCCGCTCCCCAAGGATAGCACCTCTCCCAACACCATCAGGGTGGCACATGGGCACCTCAGTGTCCCTTAACAGTCACTGACTGCCAGCACTCCTTGTTTCTTCCTGCTGTATCCACTGAGAACTGCTGGTACAGTTTGTCTTTGCATTCCTTGTTTGTGGGTGTCTGTAGCTGTTAAAGCTTCAGTTCTGGCTTTGGTTGTGATGCTGGAGAGTAAAGACTGAAGAACAGTCCTGATTTTGTGGCTTACCAGGGTCTAAAGTGCCTCATTCTCTGTGGTGTCTGCCACAGGAGCAAAGTTCTGTAACCACTGATCCATTTCCTCAGCTAGTCTAATGCTGTGCAGCATTTAAACAGATCCTGAAACACATCATCAACCTGTGCACATCTTATTCAAGTACTGATATTTTCTCCAGGAAAAGGAACCAAAGATTCATTGGTCCCTACCATCTGTACTGTAGTATCTTTACCAGTCCAGTGTGGGTGGAAGCATCAGACATTTCAGGGGCTTTCTCTGTAGAAACACTTGTTTTTTCTCTGACACAATTGCCTACCATCCTGGCAGAGCATAGGACAATTCCCTTGGCTGTGGATCTACAAGATGCACAGCCCTTCTTACACAACCTTCTGTACAAAATGCTGGTCCCTCTCTGTGACCCTTCTCAATCCCTATTTTAATGCCCTGTAGTAGATTAGATGATAATTTATCTTCTAACACTAAGTCATCAGCTGATCCATCAAGGATGATCTCTGATTGAGCCCATCATCAGGGAGCTCAGTGACAGAGTAAACTAAGCAGATATCTGTACTCACCCTGCTCTTTCTGGACTTTGGAATAAACACTTTACCCCAGCTTTCTAAAACTTTTAGAAAATATTTGAACTATACGTATTCTTTTAAAAATATTTAGAGAAGTTTTGCTACAACTAAACCCCAGCTGGTATTTCAAGTTATCCACTCATGAAATTCTGCATCTCAGCTGAAGTTCTCTTCTTTCCTCTTTTCATATTCTAAGTGGCCACTTGCAGCACTCTTTCTGCTGACAGTCATGTGGTAGCGATTAACTGACAGTGATGATCTGTTTCTCTGAGTTCTTTTGCCCACCCCTTCTCATCCAAAACAACTTTAAACAGAAGAGGACAAAATAAGTGAATTATTTCAAGAAGTGTGAAAAGAAAATACATTCCAAAGTTTTTTGGTTTCAGAACAATTTTAGTTATTTAGTCCTATTAAATAGGACTTATTGTAAGCCTTGCCTGCTTGCAATTTTGATAAGAAAATACATCCTTAAAAGTCAATGACAGAATTGCATCAAAGGACCAGGGAAAAGGGGCCTCTAGAGGTCAATTAGTCCACCAACAATCCAGTCAGGAACACTCTCAAAATAAGATCATCTTTCCTAGGCTCTGAGGATTTGAATTTCCACACTGAAAGTGCATCCAAAATGGAAGAAATGACGGGACTAAAGGGATAGGAAATCATTCAGCCCATCTTACCTTTTTCCATTTTGTGTTCACATACCTGCTCCTTACAGACCTAACTAAAACTTCTAGACAGAAAGGTGTAATTTGTTAGTATTCCTGACAGAGGTGGAAGAAAAACTGTGATGTGCAATTTTGTGACTGCCCACCCTTAAAGCCATAAGTTATAAATCATAGATAGCTAAAATGAAAATATCAGTCTGCATTCTTTTATGTACCACCAGGAGAGTGCGTTGCATTTCTCAGTACGTGTTCAGGTTTCAGTGTGTGATGAGAAATAAATCTTACATCTTACCCTGATTTTATTTCATTTAAATCATATTTTGCTTTCATTTAAGACTGACCACTTAATTTATAAAATGCATGTGTTCTCTGGCAGACTGCACGTGGTCTATGACTAGAATATTATTACTGAGGAAGACGTATAATGAATCAGTGGAAAAGTAAGATTTGCTGTACTATTCTACTTGATGATCAGTCCCCCTCTAGATTTGAGACTGAGTTCTTGGTGATCAGGTGCATGTTCACTTTTTGGTATTGTTAGTCTGGAATTGTCTGAAGAAAAAATATTTAACTTAAAGGTTAAAGTACTAGTTTCTTTCTCTAACTGGAAAAGCAGTCAAATTGGATTTACATTTCAGAGATTGGCAAGAAGCAACAGAGGAATAGAACTGCAGCTAAGTAATAATGCATTTTTTTCCTGACTGGCACTGATTTCCCTTATGACTCTTCTCAGTATGTTGTAATGATGAAATTAATGTGCAGGTTCATTCTGTAAAAGGTCAGTGTGTCCAGAGAAAAAAGCCCTAAAGTGAAGCTGTCCTAGATTTATTATCAGGGTTCCTGAGGAGCTCACCCATAGAATCCAAGAATGATCCTGAAGCCAAAGGCAGACATGAGATGATTACTTTCTCCTGCACATCATGGATGGTCACAGACCTGCACCTTTGTGGTTTTTGTTTACTCACAAACTGTTCAACATCTCCCGGAGTCACTCCAGTTCACTTTATAGAATTCCTAGACCTGAGCTCCTGAATTTGGTGAAACCTCCAAGTTCTGCAAAGAAAACAGAAGCATTTACAGACACTTGGATATCATTTGGACATTATATATTTTTATGCAAAGTGGCAATTATTGGTCATCTGGACAGAGAAGCAACAGTGCTAAGCAAAAATGCCTCTTTGCCAGATCCCTGGCAGTCACACAGCATATTTACTGCAGTACTTTCCTAAATCTCTTTTCTCTGGTGCTGGTGTCTGCCTTCCTCTCTCTCTCTGCCTCTCCTGCAGTTTCTATCAAAATCTGTGTTTCGTATGATTCATCTGATCTGCAGCACAAGGCAGGTAGGTGTTCAGATATTTCTGGGAAGGTGTTTACCTCAGGTTATTTTCTCACTAAGTTTCTGAATGGTCATTTGGCTCTAGGTGAAACCTCCAAATGAATAACCCAAAGCAATAGTTTAATCCATTCTTCCTCTCAGATGTCATCCTCTAGGGCAATTAGCTGCTAAAAATATTTGTGGGAACTGCTCTACACTACATTCAAGTATCAGAAAAGATTCTTAGAGTCAATATTGACATTCTCAATGTCAACAATTACTAAACAATGTTTTTATTTTAATGTATATAAACACAAGTTTTCAAATATTATGATTGCCAGAGAAGTTCAGGTTATTTTTTTAGGGAGCATACATATGGGGGGACAAATTGAAAAAAAAAAAAAAAGGTAAATAAAAAAGTTCCTATATCATATGGTGATTAAGAAGTGCCCATTTGATTCTGATACAGCATCAGTTGTCTTAGCTTTTGGTAGTTCAAATAGAGACAATGTTTCAAGAGAGTTGTACATGATGTATAACAATTTCTTCCGAAAAGAAACATTTATTATTACTGTAAATAAATTTTCTTGTAAAGCTGAAACAGGTAGAAATATTCAGAATTTGACTATTACTCACAATTTTGGTTTGCAGTATCCTAAAACTTCTTACAGAAGCATAAGAGGAAACCTAGCTATAGGAAATGACACATTAAAGCAGATATTTCCTTCAACTATAAAAATTATTGTAATAAGGATACTTCTTTATGTGGGAGAGTTCAGAGGGGACTCTGATGGCAATTCCAAGCTCACTTGACTGGTTTTGCCCATATGGGCTTGCGGATTTGGCAGAAGGAGGAGGAAGAAGCATTAACGTTGTACAAAGTATTCCTACAATTTTTTTTTTATATTTTATTATTTATCACCTGCAATGTACATAAAGGCTTTTTCCTACTCCACCTGCTTTAGCCCTGTAATAGTCATCAGCCTCCAAGCCTGCTACTGCTCATGCAATATTAACATTTATGATCTTGCCAAGATGTTTAGAACAGAAGCCAGAATATGCTTGCACGCATGCACACACCAGGGATGGCATACTTTCAGATCACAGAGGCAATATCCCAAGCATATGAATGCACTATGTAAGCAGAACTGGAGGGATTAGAAAAACTGAAGAACTTGGCTGCAATTGACTGTATGATTAATAGGTTAAGTAAAGCCTTTCCAGTAATTTTTCTCAGCATAATTACCCAATGCACTGCTTTTCGCAGGGTAGAACGCTTTAAGCAGGACTGCTTCTGAACTGGACCTGTAGTTGTAGTTCAAGGTGATTTTTCTTTTAATAGAAGCCCAGTATATTTACAGAAGCCACAGAAATGCTATATAAATTTGTGTTTAAAATCTCTTCTGTTTGGAGACAGAAATATGAGCTGGGTATTTTAAAGTAGAGACACATCTACTGTTTGCCTGAGAGCATGCTATGTGAATATTACTGTAATTGTAGCAAACATTATTTTTCTCATGGTTTACTAGACAAAATGGAATCCTTGGATGAACAGCCTCAGTTCAAGTCAGGTTAGTTTGTGCTAACTGGTTAGAAATGTCAGCATTTATAACCTTAGAGAACCTTGTAGAAATGTGAACCACGGAAAAAAGAGGTACTCCCATCAAAGTACAATGAGGTTGGATCTAATCCTGCAAGTACCTGGTGAGGCTGCATCCTTAATACTGAACATTTTAAATTCACAGTCAAAAGGCTTAGCATGAGAAAAGGTGTTTTATTTTCACTTCAAAAATCATTGGAAGTTATAATTATACTTTTCACTTTTATAAAGTTATAAATCATATGATCTCAAAAGGCATTGCAATCCCTGATGAACTTAATCTCATAATGCCAAGAAATAGAAAGCTTCTTTAAATAATATTTTCTAGGTCTTATGGGAAACTGTTAGCTCAGCCAAGCATAAAACCAGATCCCCTTACCCCTTTATCTAATGTTCAGTCATATTAAAAAAAAGNTCCCACGCAAAAATAAAAAAAAAAAAAAAAAAAAAAAAAAAAGGTCTAACTAATGGCACTCACCTTCTCATTTTATTTTCCTAATTTTCTTTCTTAACAGGCATCAAAAAATTTGACCAAACAAAGTCACCAACTAATTTGCTGGAAAACCAGAGTAGTTCTCAAATAGAACTCACTTTTTCAAGTATCTTTATAAAAGGTTTACACTTTTTAATTAAAATGAGTAACAGTAAATTACAGGGAAATGTTGTTTAAGAAGCCAAACATAATGAATATCATCTTTATTTAATGAAAATTTGTATGTAACTAGATGTAGGATGACTTCATTGAATTTGATTACTGGAGATTGTATATATCTTATATAAATTGTTAACACAGAAAAATTAAACACGTAGTTTTCTTAGATTCTGGAATAGTGCATGGGTACACTGGTGGACCTGGGCTGGACATTCATAAGTGGCCAGGACAAATTAGCAGCTATAAAGCTATATGAAACTGTATTCTATGTATCAGCTAATATGATTGTAATTATTGTTGATTTCTCATTTCTACAAGTGCTTTCAAGTTGTCTTGGTGCTTGAGTTCACAAAAACATCTTGTTCTATCCATACTGCACATGTAGCATACTGGTTGACTTCAGTATTTCATGTTAATCCCAACCCTAGCAGCTCATTTGCTTCCTATTGTTCCTGAATAGTTGTCATGTTGTTTTCAACTGCTGCCCTTTTGCTGCTGCAATTGTCCTCCTACCTTGGTGACCTTGGCAGTCAATGAACAATCTTGAGGAGCTAATCAGGTTTTAACAGCTAGCCCCTGAAGAGGCAGTGGAGTAGCACCTTGTCAGACAGTGCTGTGGGCAAGCCTTACTATATGATGCCTTTTCTATACTTGTTTTGACACACAGATCTTTGTCCACACAGCCGATACAAATACACAGCAAAAGTGATTTATGTTTAATTAAAATGCCTTCCACCGCTTGACTGAGCATAAATGTCTTTCAAAAATACATCCCCCAAATAAGGACTCAAGGGAAACATTTACAAAACAAGATAAAAATGAAAAAAAGCACAGCACAATTACTTAGCAAGCCAAATTCCAATTTAATAATTCATGCCATTCCTCCATGCCATTAGTTGAGATGAGGAAGAGGAGATGGTGACAAAGTGTTCAAAAAGGACTTGTAAATGTACACTTTGAGCTTTCTGAATATTTCAGCTTTCTGTATGGATCAACAGAACTAGTTCCTTGAGGAGACGTGCATCCTCATCCTAGAGATTATAGTT
>WEIU01003651.1:0-31311 GCA_013389925.1 Aegithalos caudatus
CAGAGCAGATTACACAGTAAGCATAAGCACGGTTTAATGATGGTTCTGTTTTTTTTCCTCTAATAATTTTAAGCATTCTGTTGATTTTTGACTGCCATGGTTTTATGAACAAATTACTCCAACAGTCCAGCTACTTCATGGTGGTTCTCCTGAGTTCTAAGAGGTAGCTTGGAACCCATTGCTATGTGTGCAAAATTCAGATGGCCTTGGACACAGTGTTACTGTACCTGTGCCAAAATGGAATTTCTCAGTATCACAGTCTTCCTGCAGCTCTTCACATTGCAAAAGCAAGTGAAATTGCAGCTAAATTCAGTATCTGTTCCATCGATCATGCAACTGAACAGCCAAATAATCTGGAAAAAAGATTTAACAAATGCAGTAAACAGACTTCTTCCCTGCACTTGCTTTGATTACTAGTCATGTATACAGGGGTTTGTCTCAGAAGCATAGAAATACCAAAGTAATTGATAGAGTATCATTAAGAAGATCAGATTAGAGAGTAAATAATAAAATGTCATTGCCAAAGAAGCATTTGAAAATGGAAGGCAGGAAGGCAGAAAGGAGATACAATCATTGTATGAGTTGGAAATTCAACTAGTGTTGCAGTTGATCCGATGTGATGTAGCTGGTGAAGAGATGCCAGCTTGTATCAACTGAAAATCTGCAGTGTGACACAAAGACAGTTGGCTTAAAGAGGGTAGAAGATAAATAACTGAGATAAGTCAAAGATATTTAATAATAAACCTGTTTGTTGATTTTTTTTGTGTGTGAGTAGCTCAAATTGAGGGAAGTGTGTGTGGGGGTGTCTCATGTTCTTCAAATACTGTAATTTTATGTGGAAATACTTTTATGTGTGACTTTTGATGTTCTGTTTTCTGGGTCTAGTTGATTTAATAGCCTACAGAATAAAGAATTTATAAATGTAAACATAGGAAAATACCTATTATGTCAAATTACAAGAATCACAAACAATATTAGCTTAATTTTTAATAATTTTATTTTGTGTAGGTGTGCTATTTCATAACCAGATTTTGTTTATAAACTATACAATGCTGTGAATCTTAATTTTGTTTTCAAAATACAATAATACTTCAGATTTTTTCTGTGAAATTGTAAGAAATAATTTGTATGGACTGGATGACTGCAGCTCATGACCATACCTTGACTTACACATTTTCTTTCTGTCATTGCAACCTATACCTGCAGCTGTTAGGGTTGCAGCTAAAGCAAATAATCAATTTAAATAGTCAATAATATAGCTGAAGCATCACACAACATTTTGCTGTCTGTCCTGCAAGCCACTGTGGACAGTTTAATTTTAGAATTTCTCTCCACAGGAGCCATATGTTCAGTGATTTTCACATACATGTGATCATGTTCTTCCCTGAATAAGGAAAGCTGTAGAAGAGTGAATTGGGAGTCACATGGGCTAAGGGCATGAAAGAAGTGAGAACTTGCAGAATTTCAAGAGTAAATAAAACAGCTGTAGTTTAATAACTATTACAGTACTCATTGAATTAATAATGTATAGTTGCTTGTATAAAATTGTGGAGTTGAAAAGGCTTTTTATTCTTAGGGACAAAAATCTTCTGACTAATTAGAGCTTGTTTTATGGTATCTGCTAATTGACTATTCACCTCAGTTAACATAAACATGTTTTCAAATCACTGCTGTTTTCTCTGTCTTTTAATGTTTTGTAACAGAAATGTGCCTGTCAGGTGAGATGTGAGATGGCATGACATAATGCAGTCTGATGTAAGACAAGTGAAAGCCAAGATTTTAGGTTCTTATCCTGCCCTTGTTGAGGGCCATGTGCAGTCTCCCAAAGGCATGTGCACTTCTGTTGAGCCATTTCAGTAGCTTCCCATTTGGAATTTTTTCTCTCAAAGAACGCAAGACAGATATGTAAATGATTAGAGTCTGTATTTACAAAATAGATTATTCTGTAACTGAGGTCTGTGGATTCCCTGGTATTGACTTCAGTGGCTGTATGATAACACCCCTGGACACTTCCACAGTGAAATAAACTGTGCTAGTATTCAGGAAAGCTAGGACCTCAGGACCAATGCCTTGCACCCCTCATCACCCCCATACCTCAACTATTTTATTTAAAGTCAGGTCACTTGATTATCCCAAATATCAAAGCCAATAATTTTAGGCCTAGAGAAAGGATGTACAATCTTGTTTTTGTACCTTGTGTAGAAAATTGTTTGCATTAGAATATGTGTGGAACCATAAGGATATCTCCTGTGAGTGGTAAATTAAAAAATATTCTAGAGAATCTCAATGTCATTTTGTGGGAGCAGTGAGTATGAACATTAGAATAGCTCACAGGTCTGAGAGCAATTCTGCACCACAGACACAGCCCTGACATGGCAGATCAGCCTACATTTTACCCACCCTGGCACAACCAGCTTTAGCAGTGCCAACATGAATATCATCTACTTGCTGTGCTGCTTCTGGCTCTGCATTTCCTGTCAGTCACACGGGTTCCTGAGGATGAGTCAGTGATGCAGACAGCTTTTCTCTTTTGTACATTATTTCACATAAAATGAACATAATGAGGTTTTGCTTGTAATATTCTTGCAAAGGGTAGATATATTCTGCATATTTCAATTATGCCTTAATCAAGGATTAAAAATCCATTTGAGAAATCGAGTTCATGTCTAGTCCCTGAAATAGTGCTTGTGTATTGGGATGTAGACACAGTATTTGGGGGCACAGGCTACATGAAAAGCCTGAAATAAGTTCAGTTTCTTCAATTTCATATGATTTACCTCTCATAAATAATTGAATATTTGGGTGGGTTTTTTCAATTTGGTATTTTAAAAAAGCATCTACCCTAATTCCATGAGCAACTTCTTTGTGATATACAGTTCCACAGGGTTGCACTGTTAGATGAAGTAATTTATGTAATATCATAAACATCTTCTTGCATCTTTATAGTTTCAGTTTATACTATCATCTAAGTCTCTGAATTTATTTGATTTCTTTTATTTCTGTAGCATATCTGAATCATTTGCATGGGCTGAAGGTGTTTAATTAGTAAATAGACATACTATATATACATTATTTAGAAAATATTATTCTAATCATCTGTACCTTAAAGCTAATGCTGATTGCATTTTTCTTACAGTTCACAACATTACTTGCTATTATTTACAAATATGAATAATTGCTTGAGATTTACACAGTGAAAAACCTAATATTGAAACATTTTATTTCATATGGGAGAAGTAAAACTAGATCTAGTGATGTTACGGAGAAATATCTTATTCCTTACTCATTTTACTCCAGTATGAGCTGGGGGCACCAGATCAGACTAGCAGCATTTTGGCACCATTTTGTATTCATGTAGATAAGGCCAAAGGATTTGAAGCAATTCTGAATCAGACCTATAGACCTTCCTCATTCAGTTGTGAGAGTTACTGATGCTGCAAGATGGTGGTTAACTACTCCAGTGTGAATATAGCTGTGAATAAATCTTAGCTATATTGACATCATGACTCAGGCACAGCATCACCCTTCATGCCATCCCATCACCCCATTAAAACAAGAAATTACTTTAATACTGTGTAAATATATCAGTAAGGTACAAAACATCAGGTACTAAATTTCCTGTGATTAAGATTATTAGAACACATCATTTCAGTTCCATTCAAGAACGCCTCACACAGCTGTACTTTGATTTTATAATTTTGAGGGACTGTGTGTCTGTTGCATCATTCCAGCTTTGGTAATGTTAATGAAAGTCATAGATTGTATAAGTTCTGTGTGTGTAAATTTCTGTTTTATGTCTGCATGTGTTGCCCTTCTACCTATCTTTTGATTACATTTAATTTTGCTAATGGTGCAATACTGTGTTCTGTTACAATGTTAATTTTTCATTCTTCTTTCTTGTACATGTATTGCATAGTGCTAATATTCTTCTTTATATAAAATTCACATTTAAATCAGAATCGCAATTGTGTACATAGAAATAATGCACCTGTCCAGAAGAATGTTTCATGATTTCTTGCAATAGATCCATAAAATATAATTTTTAATGTTATAAAATTCTTCCTGGCAAATGTGCTTTTATTAACAAAGCGATGGTTTTAACATTAAACCCTAATGTAATGTCATCTGATCTTTCTAAATTAAATTCTAAAAATAAGTCTTCCATCTTTGAAAATGATACTTCTCTAATGACTATTGAAAAATTTATTGTCACTCATTCTTTTTCCTCATTATGACTTAGCCATTTAATTGGAAAATAGTATTTGTCCTTCTCAGTTGATATCAGTTGACTTCACTCTGTTTTAAATGCAAAGAAAGGATAAATTGAAGTGACAGAGACAAACAAATATGAAATCTTTTCTGGACTGGTTGTGTGGACAATGGAAAAAATGCTGGAAAGCCTGGTGGATAACAGAAGTGATTCACAAAGTAGTAACTTTCAGGGAAGAGAAAGTAGTCAATGTAGATCATGTTTATGGAGCAGTTACAATGAGGCAAATGGATTTTTCCTGGTCTTCAGAACTGGGCCTTTTTGACAATAAGCTCTTTAGTAGTAGTTTAAAACCAAACTGCTTGAACTGTGGTACACTTTTCAGCCTCATGGTATAGGGATCCTGTGACAAAGATTACAATAAGAAAAGCTGCTCTGAGATCCTGACATGTGAGCAATGCTGTCAGTGAAGTGGTCTGGGAGAATAGCATCAATAAAAGGCATCAATAAAAAATGAAAGTCAAAGTGACAATGCTGAAGTGATCAGATTCGGTACAGAAAATTATCCTGTATGTTCCAGGAGTCTGGCAGCAGAGAAGTAAAGAAATCCTCAGAGTAGTTTGTCTACAGTTGTGTTGCTCCTGTTCCAGTGAAGCTCAGAAGAGAGTTTCTTTTCATGTTTGAGTGTTTCACAAACACTGAAAACAGCAGTTTCCTTTTATCTACCTGAGCTGTACAATGTTCTCTAATTCTACCAGCTGTTGCTAAGCAACTGTAACAGTAATAGTGATGTTTACCTAAAGCCTCAATTTATTTCACTTTATCTTAGAAAAGTAGAAAAATAAAATCCAACCTGTCCTCGGTGATCTCCATTGTAGAACGAGTTTTCATCTATGAAGAAGTCTTTTTTTTTTTTTTTTTTCAAGGCTACCAAATCTACCTTTAGCTCAGAATTTTAAATATAGGATCTTACCCTCTGTAAAAAACTTTTTCAACACCACCTTCTATGTATTTCAAATCTGTTATAGGACTTGCATCACTTTCCTCTCTTTTTGATGCACTTTTCTTCATTTTGCTGAATCTTTAAGAACAATTGGAGAAAATTCAAAGGAAGAAAGAAGAGTATGCAAAGATCTTTTCTACACTGGGATAAAATATATATTTTGAAGGAAAGGAGATAAACCAACTTCATACAATCTAGTTGCTTTTAATTAAGAACTTATTGCTGTGTCAATAAGTGAAGCACTGTCAAGCTGTTGCCTTGAAAGAGCTATTATTTTTTCCTCTACTAACCAGTGACACTGAGTTGATAGTGTTATACACTGGAATTTTTAAAGGTATTAAAAGCATTTTGGAAAAAAAAACATATTTCCTGTAGAGGGAATATCATCCCACATTTTATTTCCCTATTACCCTTTGTGAGTACTGATTTATTGGTATTTTTGGGCAATCCAGAATTGAAAAGAAAGCATGAAATATCTTTTTCTCAATTTGTAATGGCAGTATAATCCAGTATAATCCATTTTATGTATGATATACATTTTGGCATTTAGAACTTAATTAAAATAAAAACTTTTATACCAGCAATTAACATGTTTTGCTCTGATACACAGCAAAGCTAGCATTATGGCAGAATTGTTTCAGAATTTCTTGCTGAATAGTAATATTAATCTTTAACCTTTAGGACAATTTAATTTCAGTTGAGTTCTGGACAAAGACTTAAGGAAATGGTCCAAAAATCTAGCTCCTGAGCTAGCTCAGGAGTCTCATAATCTGAGACTTTAAAAACACCAACTTTTCTGTTTCATCAGCACAATCAATGAATATATATCCTGTGGCTTGAAGGTCTGAATTTAAAATGTTTTATAGATTGATGAAGTTCCAGTCACCTTGTGAATGTCTGCATCAGAATTTAAGGTTATTACTTGCATTCAAGCATCTCATATGAGATCAACTCCGTGAAGGTCCTAGACTGGTCACAGCCAAAAATTACAGGGTTTTAAATAAATCTGTATTTAAAGGAAATCCATCTAAGTTTTGTAATTTAGCTGCAATTTTTTCCTCTATTTTTACCGTTTGTGCCAAGCTACAGAATATTTAATTATTCAGAAGCATCTGATAATGTTTGGAAAGGTTGAATCCAGTGGCCAACAGAGCTGAGGCTGCTCCATCTCTTTCCCAGATGCAGGCAGTGACAAGGCTGAGCAGCTTTTTCCAGCAGGCACACAGAACACAAGAACACACCACGTACACATGTACACATGAACACAGGAACATATGTACACGTGTACACAGCTGACTGCATGGATGAACAGAGTCAGACACGCTCACGCTCACAGGAGCTCAGGCAGCACCAGGGGCATCACTGGATTTCCCATCTCTGGCCCGGGGCAGTTGTGTTCCACTCACCCACTCACATAGCTGACTACAATTTCCCTGGGCTCCAGTAGTCACCCAGCCCAGGGTCTTTTTCTTGAAGAATCCTTCCTGTGTTCCTCTGCTTGTTCCCTGCTCATCACCACATCTATCCAGTTCACCAGCACCCACAGACGCACACACTGCACTGGCTCCTGGTGCTGCATGTCAGCCAGGAAGGGCAGGGCTGGCAAAGGCTTTCACTCACTGAGGTGTCCCCTCAGTTACTGGCCCCCCAGATATTAATTACTTCATATCAAATAATTTTGAAAAAAATCTCACTAATTCTCTTAATTATTTTTGCCTGAGTCATGCAAAAACATGAGTAAATTTACGCTGTTCTCATTTCACATTGCACTAGTACTGTGTTGAGTATATTTAAATACCTGAAGTACTGAAACCCTGTGATGCCAGTTCTCCCTGAGGCTGGAAAATGATGGCAAGCACGGCAAGTGGACTCTGGTGCGGGGCAGGTGCCCTCTTTGTGAGATATCTGTGCTGGGGCATGCTCTAGGTATGACAGTGAAGATGGTGGCTTGCTTGTGAATAAATCTTCAGTGATGCCTAAATTAAAATGATCTCAGTACTTTCTAATTTGATTAATTCCCTAGAAAGTACCTCATAACAGTGTTGTGAGATTTTTAAATGGATTTTTAAATGACACTTGAAATGCTACATGCTATTTAAAACAGTCCTCAAAAAATAGTGCCTATGCCTCTCTGGCCATTTGACATTACCGTTCTTGATTGAAGTTATTTATGAAACAGCAGTTTTACTGAGTAGTAAGACAGTCAGATGTTGGCTTGAGGTTATACTAATGAGGAAGAAGTGATGAAAGCCCTGTACAGAGCACAGCCAACTGATGGAAGGGGCTACAGGGCCTGCAGGTCTAAGTAGGGGTAGGAAGTGCTGGCAGTGTACATAGAGCTCAGGAGAGGAGAAAATACAGAGAATATAAAAACACAAGAGAAAGGAAAAAGGGATGGTTGAAGCAAGGTGTGCAAACCACTTGTTCATGTCTTACAGCTTCTACTTCTCCAGCAGCAGCAACAATTTAAATCTCTAGTTATCTGTTGTAGTTCAACAAGAAAACTTTTTTGTTCTATGTTTATATAACACTTCTTTGTTCCATCAGTAACATTTTTTTAATCCTTTTTGTTAAAAGTCGTATTTACAGACCTGTTGCTGTCGTGCATTTTGCTGCTCAAAGTCATTAAAGTTGTGGCTGACACTGCAGTAACCAAGTCCTGGAATTGTGCACGTTTGAGTTAAAGGAGTCAAAATTGCAGGCATGAGGTGCTCTGGGGCCATGAGAGATGTGTGTCTGAATTTGCTATGCAGGAGAGAGGATTTAAAATCTTTGAAGGCTCTAACCATCAACTCCTATAATTAAGGCATCACAAAAAAGAACAGGAGATGATGGGACTCATCCAAAGCAAGTGGTCAGTGCTGTTCTGTGCCAGAGAGAGATAATCCCAAGGTAAGGTGAGTGAAAGCAGGTGTATCAGTGAGGTCTCGGTAAGATTTAGGGGCTGCTGGACCCTCTCTGAAGGTTTTTCTGGAAATAAAATATTAGCATCCAAGAGCATTGCAGGCCAGCACTGTAAAACTAAAAATTACTCCTCTTTTGAACATAGGTGGAGCAAGTACCCTGCAAGAGATTCTTTCTGGGCCAATAGATACTAACAACATAAAGACAAGATTAAGGTAGACAGCAAAAATATATATCCTTTGTAATTCCCATGCCTGAACTGTTCTCTGTGGAAAATTCCTCAATGCCTCTGTTTAAGTTGAAAATTTGGTAGAACAGGTTATGGAACAAACAGACAAAGTAATCAGTAATGTCACAAGCACCATGTATTATCCAGAGTTTAAAAGACAAATCTATGAAAATAAAAATTGCTGCAAATTGCGGCAAAAGTAATCTCCAGCTTCAATTCACCTTTGATGTCCATATTTAAAAGGGACCAGGACCATTAAGGTATAAAAGCTGGAACACCTGAAATTTTTGTTAGGAAACTCTATTAAGGAAAGAAATTGGTTGACACATGATTAAATATGACATATGGAGGGAAAAGTTTAAATTATATGCTTTTCAAACCTATTGGAGTTCTTTGAATGAGTCAGGTTGAATGTGGATAAAGGTCATTTATCAGAATTCCAAAAACATTAAACAAGGCTCCCCAGTAACAGCTGTAAAGGAAATAAATCAGATAGGGCATAAGAAAGTCTTACATTGCTGAAAGTTTGGGTAAAAAGTTGTGCCTTTGGAGAAAATGGATATTTTTTTTTACAAAGGAAATAGTCACCATGACATCCCAAAGAAATCTGTGCTGGCATGTGTGTTCAGTGCACTCACAAGTGATCTGCTAAAGAGGGTAAGCAATGAAGTGACTGTGATGATGGGAAGTGATGAGTTAATGAAAATGAGGAGCAATTGTGAAGAATTACAAAAAATAGCCTTATGTGACCAAGTAAGGGGGTGTTGGATTAGTTGATAAAATTCAGAGTAGATGAATGCAATGTGATCTACATAGTAATAAATGTAGGAAATCTAATAAATCACATTTTTCTATCTATAATGACAGGCTCTAGCCTCACTAGAGTAATTCCAGAGAAAAGATTAGTTATAATCCATAGTCATATAAAATGTCAAGCTACTACTTACCTTAGAAAAGAAGATACAAAATTAGTGGGAGAAGAGGGAAGGGGATTTCAATTATCACTGTGTAAATTATGTATATACATTTTGAATATTACAAGAAGTTTTGGTATCCCTATCTCATGCAGGGTATAGGACACCATCAAAATGGTCATAGGAAGGTGATAAAATTGCTTAGATGCAAAGAGTAGCTAAATGAAATGGGAATTTTGAACTTTGAAATAAAAGAAGCTGGAACATGACAAAGGTCAGCGGGATGCTAAGTGGCATAGAAAGCATATGTAAAGGTCATAAGTGTGTTCTCTTTACATGCATAAACTTACTGGGGTGTCAAATGAACCTAACAAATGGTAAATTATGAACAAACACAAAAAGGGTTTTCTTGTGTTTTAAGGTTCTCTCTACAATACCTGAACAACCCTAAAAGTTAGTATAGGCTCAGAGGATGACCCATATAAGTTCATGGAAAAGAACTATAATATCAAGGACTATTAAACAGAAAGACAAGGGAACTGGAATTTATTCCTTTTAAGAAATTCCTGAGATGATGCTCATGAATGAGAGGGATGCTTTTTCTTAAAGTCCTCCCTCCTTTGACTTGCTGTGGGAGAAAAGGTACTGAGCAGAATGAGCCTTTCATCTGCCTGAGCACAGCTGTTCTTACTTATTAAATATATTAACACAACAAAGTCATATTAGAAACTATTTCATGGAATGAGGAAGATCCAATCTTGCTAGACATATCATCTCAGCCATTGTAGCTGAAGAATGGAAGATGCTACTTACAGTCATAAGAATAACACTGACTTTATTTTCATTATCCTGATTGATCAAAATATCATTTAACATCACTGACTTTACGAGAGTTAGTTTTGATGCATTTTATAGTTTTTTTGTTCAAAATACATGTATCCTGCAAAAATTCCTATTATTATATAGATATGTATATGTATACATGCATATATATTAGTCTTCCACAGACTACCTTATGAATTACTTGAAGAGAAGTGCTGCTTTTTGCATGTTTTTTGTAGAAACATTTGAAACTTGAAACAAACAAACAAAAATAAGTCAATGAATATGGTAAAAAGGGTGGGAAGTGTTGTAGAGGGAGTATGTGATAAATAAACCTAAAGGCCCAGGAAAATAAAATCATATTTTTTAGGAGTGTTTTCTTATTTTTTATTTTGTGAAGTTTGCTCAAAATCTTATGGAAAAAACAGCATTAAAGATATACGGACTCCTAGTGATTCTACCACCAATTTCACACCAGTATTTGGGGCAAAATTGCAGTGTTTTGGTTTCTTCATTAGCACTCAGGGATCACAACTGGAAAATGTTGAGCCTGAGCAGGTGCAATAGGACTAGTACAGGATATGCAAAGTAACTGAAAAATAGAATAATGCTATAGTCACTTTAAATATTTTTCAACTACAGCCCAAGAGCATCAGTTTTCCTAAAATACACTTATATATCATAAGGTAAAAAATAGCTGTCCAGAAATATTTTCTTACAGACAATGTATGACAGAAAAATAATAATAACGGCATAGTTTATACTCAAATAAGCATACAAATAATATCAGTCTAATACACCTTTAGTATTAAAATAATTCAGTGTACTCATATTGTAGTCAATCTGTGACTGCACATCTTCTGAAACATGACAGTATTTATTTTGTTATTTGACACAGTCCAAAGCTAAAGTGAAATGCAGGAAATTAAATCATTTTCTGTTGATGCGTTTATCTTCTTTACTTTGATGACTCTTTCTTCTCTTAAAATACACATAAGAAAACATATTCATAGTTAATCTCAACAGTATAATCTTAGTAGACTATGGTGCCTCTGCAGTCAGAAACTCTTGTGGGATATTGTATGCTCAACTGCCATCTAATTTGCTGCTACCTGTCACCCTAAGTCTCTTTGTTCCTGTTCTCCAAGTATATCCTTCAACTGCATCTCTTATAAGTGGTTTGATGCTGAATTTACACGTTGAAGAGGTGTAACATTTGACAGTTCTGAAGGTTTTAGACTTACATATATTGACAAAAGAGGTATTATACAGATAGAAGCTGGCATTTTTTTCTACATGTTAACATGCTTGGGTCTTAACTAGGCAGGGATACACACAGAAGATGTGTTTTCTGGGTCTGTAAAGCTCTTAAAACCTCTTTAAGTATTGCTTACTTCAGAAGTAAAATCTTCCTTGAAATTTTGTATGTGTAGCAATGCGTTTTCTGGGAGATAACTATGTATTAAATTTCTTTGAGGATTTTTACTTTTTTTTTAACTGAACACTAAGTAAATCAGTATATTTTTATATATGCATATAAAATTAATAACAAGCCTAAATAGCATTTCACAGTAATCATTTTTCTTTATGATTCTCCTTTGCCTCATGTTGTTTTTTTGGGTACAAAGTGAATAGGCAATATGTGTATGAACAGTTTCAGAACTTGTGTATAAAGAGTTTTGGAACTGGAGGAATATAAATTTAGGAGAATAAAAGTAAAGTGGATTAAAAAAGGACTCTGGGTTGTAAGAAAAGCTTAGGTTAAACATTCTCTGCTTTAGTCCTTATAACAGTCTGTTTATTTTCCAAAATAATAATGCACAATAATGTGTATCTACAGCTAGGAGTACAAAACACTTCTTGGAATAAACCTGGGAGCAATCACTGGCAGTTACAACAACTTCTGCAAGTAGGTAGCAAGCGTCTGTGTAAGGAAACTGGAAATTATGGCCATGTGGGAGCTGTGAGGGTTCACTTGCTACCCCAGCTATATGGAGTTTAAAAATAAAAGTTAATAAAGTTTATATTATAAACTTTATAACCATATAACTATAAAGTTAATAAAGCTTTAAAATAAAGGTTAATAAAGTTTTATTTTAAGCCAGCTCTAGGGTTCCCAAAGAGATTAGGGACATAATTTGTTTGTCTCCACAGATGTCAGAAACGTAGTTAAGAAACTGCATTTACATATGCAGTTACATATGGTGTACTATATTCTTTATACACTAGAATTACAAATTTCTGCTCCTAAAATGGGATTCTGTTCTTGACAGATTTTAAATGAATTGCTAAAATGCACTCCTTTTTCAATGCAAAACTTTCACACCCAAGTGGTAGGAAAGCTGCTGTGCAGTACAGCTTGCAAGGGATACTTGACTTACTGAAACCAATGTTTGAGACATGTTAGAGTGACAGGCTGGTGGTTGCTATAATTTTCCTTTTCTGTTTTCAGAATATCAGTTCTGTAGTAATTAAATTATTTTAAACTGTTTGTGGCATTTTTTTGACATTTCGCCTGTGGTTGTAGGAAGAAGGATACAATGCATCTTGAAGTGTCTGCAAGAATGCTGAATAGTTTTAGTGAACAATAAATAACTGAAACATTCATGCTCAGTTCATGCTGTAAGAGGTTCCTTCTTTGTGAATGTTGGAAAATAAAAATGTCTTATTAACATGAATCAAATGATAGGTATACCAGAGAAGATTTTTATTTTAAGTTTCCTGAATCACCACAGCCTTTTTATCACTTCATTAGAGTTATTATATTTAAAATTTAGTAAAAAATTATTACTTCTAAGTTCTTTAGTTTTAGGAGCAATCCCTTTTATTAAATCCATCTTATTAAGATTTAGAAACCTCCCACAAGAATTTGACAGCACTTCTCAGAAGGATTCAGTCTGAGAGACCCACTGTTGTGAAGTTAAAAACAAAATTGCAGTCAGAAATACTCTTCTGGTTTAGGTATAACAATAAAATGTGGGATTATACTTGTTCTGAAGTGCTTAAAATTCATATAATGATCCAAGAATTACAGTCTGCTGAATGTCCTCATATTTTTTCTCTGTTCAAATATTTCATTAATGCTTCTTTCCAGCTCAGAGTCAGTACAACTGTTGTGTGGGGGATTAACAAAATCAAGTAGGAAACTAGCAACAGTGTGCACTGTAAGTCAAGGTTCTTGCTGAGGACTTCCAGTTAATGTACTATCATGCCCTCACAAAGTCTGTAGGATGTACAAACCACATACAAAAGCCTGTTGAGTAAACCCTTAGTGTTATTTTTTGAGGGAAAAAAACAAAACAAAACAACCCAAAAAAACCCAAAAACCCCAAACCAAACCAAGACCCCCAAACAAACAAAAAAACCCAAACCCCCAAGCAAAACAAAACAAATACAAAAATCCAAACAAACAAACAAACCACCAAATAGACCAAACCAAAAAAAACCCTCACTTTTCTTATCACAAAACACATGGAACTACAAATATTATACCACAGAAATTTTGCTGTATTCTAAGACTAGAAATCTTTATGTTAGTTGCAACACAAAGCATATTAAATGTGTCTACATTTTGCTCTTCATGTTAAAGAAGTTTTCAGAATATCATAAACTCTGATATTTTAGTGCTTCTATAGAAGCTTTTAAAATGGAATTTGCTAAGAAGTTTTGAACACTCTCTTGCCATTAGAACCGTCTGTTGAATTTATGGCATTAAGGCTAATAAGTGAAATTTCACATTTGAATGAATCAGTCATATGTTGTTAATAGTACAGAACCTTAAATAATGATTCACTGCATAAAAAAGATGTTAAGTGTCTCAGAAACAAACAATGAGGATTTTTAATCTGAAGGGAAGAATGGTATAATTGCAATTTTATGTGCTGTTTGCAATCTAGAAAAAATATTTTAAAAATAAGTTTACATATAGGTACTTATGTAAGAATATATACTGGGTGAGGGAAAAGAAAATTAACTGCAAATTTTCTTTTCTTCTTTTTCAGGTCAGAACTGTGGAGGCTTAGTACAGGGACCAAATGGTACTATAGAAAGCCCTGGATTTCCTCATGGTTATCCAAATTATGCCAACTGCACATGGATCATTATCACAGGAGAGCGAAACAGGATACAATTGTCATTTCATACTTTTGCCCTTGAGGAAGATTTTGATATTTTGTCGATTTACGATGGACAACCACAACAAGGCAATTTAAAAGTGAGGTAAGGTACCATTTTTCTTTTCCAAATTCTTTCTGTCTGTGTCTTTACCTTTCTTTCTCTCTCCTGAGTATATGCTCTGATGATATGTTAGAACATATATTGTGTTTCCTTGGTTCATCCCCAGCCAAGGGGACAGTAGTGCTCCAATATCTCCCAAATAAAGACGTTAATCCAAATTTCAGATTTTTATAACCCTAGCTGTGTATCAGTAACATCAGTTGTACTTAAAATTTATAAAGTCCGAGGTCATTTTTGGTGAAGGCCCTGGGCACAGAAATATTTTACATTTCAGTATATTATTTTATTATTCTTCTAGTGGAATCCAGGTTTTGTCAAGAGTCCCTTTCTTGAAGGCACCAGTCACCAGTTTTTGAAAGAACTCTTACTGAGATGGATTCAGCCATAAATTGTTTGACATTGCCAAAATTGAAATTTGTCTCTATTGTCTCTATCAAGCAGTTAGGGTTCTTTAAAGGTCAGAAACTGGTGTGTCTTTTCTGCCCAAATACCACTGAAGTCATAAAGAGGGTTTATGGAAGCTTTCTGATCTTGAAGCTTTTCACAATTTCAGGTTTTGAAGCATTAATTTCATCAGTGTCTTGTTGTAAATTCCTCAGTCATTTGCTGGATCTGGACTGCAGAGCTGGAAAGCAAATAGGGCTTTCAGTGCTGATCTGTCATTTGCTGTTCAGGCATGAGATTTATTGAGTACTGTAAAACACTGCTGTCAGTTCTCTTGTCTGATTACTCTTTTATATGCTGCTGATTTATACTATAGTGCTGAAACAAATGTGGGAGCATCACCAATTTGTTCCGCATTTTAGTGGGTATCATCACTGTATATTTTTTGACAAGAACAATTTTCTGATTGATTGTTTACCCTGTTCAAAAAGTTTTGAAAACTTTGGAAGATAGTACAGAGCTACCAGTGGTTTAGATGCAGTGTGGGGGCTTCATTTACTGTACTTAACTGATGTTTAGTATTTCATCACCAGTATAAAGAAGAAATATTTATTTTTAATCAAATGCTTTTATTAGCATTATCTAACATGCTTGCTTGTTTTCTACTAATGTCAGTAGAAAATTGTTTAAAGGAAGAGCACCAAAAAAACAGATATTTTATTTCTCATTGCTTGTATTTGCTAATCACAATTTATTTACCTTCACAAATGGCATTATGAAGAAAAAAGCATTTGTTGGTTTTGCAGCCTGTAGGCGTTAACATAGCACAATTTGAATGACAGGTTTCTATTGACTTCTCATATCCCATGTCATACCCTTTGTTGCACAAAGAACATTCACAGGTGTGGCCGTCTGCATTTATGCATTTCTAGACAATTCCCTCTGCAAATAATGGAAAATTATAGTCTTGGTCATTTAGCTGACAGCATGCAGATGCACGAGGGCATCTTGGAAATTCTGCTTCAGGGCACGCACTTCTTTTTCCCCCATAGATAAAAATATTCCACAAATTTTGGGTAATTGTTTCTTTAGCCATCATGCAAAATCTGGAGCTTTTCTTTAAAAATAGCTGTGTATCTATATCACCATCACAAGCTATAACAATTAGGTAATACTCACTTCATATTTTGTATAGTGTTTTTTTTCAGCTGCTACAGCAAAATTGAGTAAAAATGAATAGTACATTCAACTCGTTTATTGTGCTTCCTGAAGGACCTTTCAGTATGCTAAAAGTGCACCAGGATACTTCCAATACTTATTGATTGTTAAGTCCAAGAAAATAGGAACACATATAAAATATATTGAAATGATTAGGAAAATAAATAAATTGGCTTAAACTGTTGGTGTGGAGAAAGAAAAGCAAAACAGGGAGTGATTACATCTATATGAACTTTGGTTAGTGCATTATTAAAGCATATACTGCTTTAAGGGATAAATTACAGTTGGTAGTAATCAAAGGCTTTTTTAAGCTATAAGAATGTTCAGGATTGAGATATTAGTGGGAAGAATAGAGTAAACAGAAGATAAGGTACTAAAAAGTGCTATTTTACATCTTCCTTTTTTTGTAGAAAAAATCCAACTAGAATTCTGGAATTCGGTGTAATTCTGAGAGTTGTGGCCCAAAATTATCCTTAAAAGAGTGCTACAGTGGCTTTATTTTTATCATTGTAAAGATCACAGAAGAAAAAAAAAGATTTTACATATCATATAATATATATATAATATATATAGTGTGTATATTTATATCTATATACATGTATTTCATCTAGGAGTGCAGCACAGGCTGGGATCTATCCACTGGGAAGCAGCTCTGTAGAAAGGGACCTGGGAGTCCTGGTGGGCAGCAAGCTCAATGTGAGTGAGCAGTGTGCTGCTCCTGCAAAGAAAGCCAGCAGGGTGTTGGACTTGTCTGCAAGAACATCACCAGCAGAGATTAGCAACTCATTGTCCCACTCTGCTTAGGGCTTGTCAGGCCACACCTGGAATAATGCATTCGGTTTTGATCCCACTATACCAAAAGATGTGGACAGGCTGGAGAGGGTGCAGAGAAGGGCCACAAAGATGATCAATGACTGGGGAGTCACCATGTGAGGAAGGACTGAGAGAACTGGGCTTGTGCAGCCTAGGGAAGGGGAGACCTTGTCACTGTGCTCCAGGACTTAAAGGGTGGCTACAAGGAAGATGGAGACTCCCTTTCTTTACAAGGACTCACATGAAAAAAATAGGGTTATAGGGTACAAGTCACTTCTGGGTAGATTCCAAATGGACAGACAAAGAAATTTTTTTCACAAAGAGAAACATCAGCCACTGGCATAATCTCCCCAGGGAGATGGTATTGCATGCTTTTAAGGTTCAACTGGACAGGGTGAGGGGTCATTTCAGTTAGACTTTGCTTTTGCCAAGAACAGTTGGACCAGACAATTTTTGAGGGTCCTTCCCACCTGGAATTCTATGACTATTCTATGATTCTGTGGTATTTAAAAGAGGAAGTTTTAAGTCTAATGTCAGCTGTTATATAATGCTTTGTTGCATAATGTAGTCTTAATTCTATAGAAAAACATGAGGTTAGATAATTGATTTCACCATATATTAGAACAAAAACATACATTTCAGTTATATATTATTAAAAGAAATTTACATTAAAGCAAAAAGATTGCTTTTTCAGTTGATGGAGAAAGATTTCAAAACATAACTGCATACTAATTTAACTGAGCAAAGATGCAAAATATATTTTCTCGCATTTTGTATTCTAAGGAAATTTTCATTTTCTATATGCAGTTAATTGAAAGCATGTAGAACTCGAATGAAACAGAGATGAAGTGCAGTGCACTGAGACAACAGTTATTATTCTGATATATTCCTTGTGGATAATTTCCCTACATAAGCGTTGCATTCAGTAATTCAGTGTAATCCAGGAGCTAGTGAATATTTATTTTGACTTTTTTCTTTGTCATATGTATATGATAAAATAGTAAGTGGCTATATATTTAAACAGAAAGGAGAAATGTATCAAGAGGAGACAGAGACACAGGTCAGCTGTGAAGAGGCTCAGCATAAAGGCAAAGGTCAACTGACAATATTAACCAATTGACTGCCAATAGATACATTACCTGCCATAGACAAGTGACAGCTTAAGAGTTTATAGATTTCAACACTCATTTCAGGGCTGGCTGTAATACCTATTTTCCACATCTGAAAATAGAAAAATGCTCACTAATTTTAGCGTAAGTCACATTCCAATGTAGTTTTTTTTTCTATATGCAAAATTCCTGAATAGGGGTTTCATAGAGAGGTATAGGGAAACCATAACAGGATTGGATAAACAGAAAAGCCTTTATCAAAACCTCTGTTGCTGAAAAGGTGGGGTGAGGTGTAAGTAGAGTGGGGTATAAGTTGGGTATTAAGACATAGAACTATGAATTTTACAAACATGGTGAACTGAGACTTTGTATGTGCAATTGATTTAATCTCAGTTTATATCATGAGTGTAAATTTTTTTTTCTGTGTCAAACACAGGTAAATGCTGTAATCTCTGTGTTAAAATGTCTGTCAATAAACAGTCACTCTTCTAGTAGCTCACTCTTAGTTTACCTAAGAGTTAGTTGCAGACTTGTGCAATATAATCTGGAAAACACTTTTCCACTTAATCTTTCAAACAGTCCTAAAAACTTTAAAAAGTGGATTCCAAACAATTTTTTTCTTACACAGCAAAGCTGCTAATCAAATTCTGTGCACTAATAGGAAACACAAACATGCAGCTGTGAATTTTTTTGCTGTGTGTATGCAAATCTGTCAGTTATTTTAGACATACAAAATATATATCCTTTGGAAAGTGATTTTAAAATGTCTACTTGCCTTCATGGTTTCTCAGGCCTTTTAAGCATTATTTAGTTTACTGCAGCCTAGCTATTAATATAACAGCTGCTGCTTGTTATTCATATCAGTTGAAATAAACAGTTTTGTTTTAATGGAACAGTAATGCATATGATGGAAGTTGTTAATGTAATGTAGTAAAATACAGCTTACCAAAAGTCCTCTGACAAGAATATATAAAATGTGTACTTAATAGCAGTATATTCTTTCTGCTTTCTTGAATCATGCATCAATAATAGGAATTAAATATGAATTATTCACAGTATTCACTTTTCCCAATCTCCAGCAAGCAATAAACCATATGTATATTCTGCACACCATAATCCAAGCGTAGAGGTAAAACTTAAAGTCTGAACTCTCTCTTGCTATTAAATTTCTTTTATCTTAACAAACCATGATTTATCATGTATGCAACATTTTAAAATTTTTTGTTTGTTTTTGTTCTGTTTATTTGTTGTTTATTATTTGATTGTTTCTTCAGAAACCATTTCTGTCTTCCATCTCTCCAGGGTCAAGAGAACAGTGAAGCAATGATGGGGTGATTGACTTTTCTACAGAACTGCTGACACTGCAGCAGCAAGAGCTTTGTGCAGTTTAGAGTTCTTATTTCTTTTTTCTTTCCCCATGAAAATGACAAATGTAATTTTTTTTTTACCTTTTTTTTATTGCACATCATTTCCTACAAAGAATAGAAGACTTTTGTGTGTGTGTGAGGTGGTGGCTGTGAAGAAAAGAATATAGATTCCTATAGTAGCATTTTTTCCAGCTAAAGCTTTCTTAGAAGACAGCACTAACTAATATGCTCAAATTTTTTAAAACAAGATTATTGAATAATTTCAGAAGAACATTCTGGTACTTCATATACCTGTAGGAAAAGGAAAGCTAATACTGTATATTACACAATTATTACTGAGTTCTTGCCAGTAGACATGCCAATCAATGGCTACTCTTCCCTTTTTAATCATAGAATCACAGAATAAAATACAGAATAGCTCAGGCTGGAAGAAACATTAAAGATCACCTAGTTCCAAGCCCCTGCAGTGGGCAGGGACATCTTCTACAAGACCAGGTTGTTCAAAGCCCCATCCAAACTGAACTTGAATACTACAAGGAGTAGTGCACACACAGCCTCCCTGGGCAACATGTTCTTTCCTCAAAACCCTCTTGAGGAAAGAATTTAACATCTAATTTCCTAATATCTAATATAAAGCTCCCCTCTTTCAGTTTAGAACCATTGCCCCTTGTCCTGTCACTCCTTACTGTATAAAAAGTCCATTTTTAAAAGTCCTTTTCCTCTTTCCTTTGAAGTATTGGTGGCCACACTGAGGTCTCCCAAAGCCTTCTCCAGGATGAACAACCCCAGCTCTCTCAGTCTCCATAGGATAGGTGCTCCAACATTCAGATCATCTTTGTGGCTCTCCTCTAAATCAGATTTTCCTAGGTTTGTCACCTATTAATGTGTTAGGAAAAGGAAACTTTTTTAGTAAAGGGGTAGAATATGATTCATTATATGCTACATAGCTGTTTAAGGAAAGAAAGTCTGTGACCTGATCAGCTAAATGTTGACAAATAGTTTCTGCCAACATGAAAAGAGCATGTAATAGAAGGAAAGATAATTTATGTGTGCAACACTGGCAGGTTCAAACTCATGTTTGGAGTGTTGTTGGGGCTTTTTTCCCCACATGTCGATAAAGGGTAAAATACCTATTCCCAAAATTTTAGGCCCCCAATTCAAAATCATAAGTTTTATAAACTTTTTGGCAAGACTACATGCCCAAAATGTTTAACAAGAGTTGTATTAATTATAAAACCAAATAAGGAGTCTTCTTACTAGCAAGCTAGTTATTTGCCAATTTCTATAGGACATATTAATTGCCTATTATTTAATTACCTACTAATTGTTTTAGGTTGATACTAAATGATGGCCAACTAAAAGGAATTTTTCTTCCCTCCAAAATCGTGGAACTCCCACATGAAAAAATCTATTTCACATTTAAGGAACTATTATTTCTTGGGGAAAAAAAATTAGATTCATTTAAGAAGGCAAAGCAGTCCATAAACCCATACTGTAATAATATTCATCAGTTATTTAAAGCTTTTTTTAGTATAGTGGTTTAATGCAGCATGATAAGAGACTCAACATGTGAGACTCACCATAGTGAAAAAGTAAAAATGTAGCTGTGCTGAATTTCTTTGTCCTCGTGGAGGTAGATTTCTTTTTTCATCTGAAACTGGCCATAGTACATCTTCCAAAAACATAGGTGTTGTGTCTTTGCCTCTTCCATACTTTTGGAACTAACCTGTATAAGTGTCAGTGGTGGTTTGATGCATTTGTATCTAGAACTGCACTATCAAAAGTTTTACAAGTGAGGATTTAGAAGATGACTGCTGGGATATGGTTCCAAAACAGACAAATTTCCAACTAAAAAGGTGATAACGTTAACTCAATTACTGGTTATATAAAGAATTTTTATTGTTAAATTCATTAATTTTTGAGTAAGGACAATTTCTGCCCTTTATTTTCTGCCATCTAAGAATATATTACACCTACAGAGTGTATTAAGCAGTTTTATATTAGTAATTCTGCATCTTCTCTTATGTTGAAAAAGGAAAGTCTGTTTTATTTTAAGTGATATAAGTTGAATTGTAATGATTATATATGGAAGCCCTGCTGATCAACATTCCTAAATACTGTGCATACAATAATTGTTGCAACTGTCCTTGGTCAGACATCAGTCACTTCACTTTGCTTATATTCTGACAGCAAACTTAAAATTAAATTGCAGCCATTACAAAATTTTAAACTGGGATCCACAATGAGAAAAAAGTGCAGTTGTCAAAATCTGCCCGCTTTTCACTTTTTGCTGTACATTCTTATTGTGGGATATTCTATAATTTCTATAAAACTGTGGTAGATATCTTTTTAATTAGTACATAACTTGTTTTCTATGAAGAATTTTTGATGCTTTGCTTTAGAGAGGAAAAATGTATTTTATATGTCAAAATACAGAGGACCAAAAACCTCTATAAAATGTAGTAATCATATTTCTCATGCATTTAATTAGGTTAAACTGTGAATCATGTTCTTTTATTGTCATCTGGTAATTACCTGCTTGCCTTAACTGAGCCTTGTGATTACTGACTGTCTGATCACAGTCTAGTTCTGGATCACTCTGTGCTGGACAGGGATGTAGTGATCACGGGACAGATACAACATCAGAAATGTTCAAGCATTTGGGGGCAATTCTGCAGTCCCTTATTTCTGAATTTCTGCATCCTCTCACCTGTCATCCAGTCACACACAGTCAATTCCTATTGTAAAACAAATTTTGTGGACAAGTGTTCTCATAATCTTGCAGTTTCCAATATTACGTGAAGAATTTCCTCTGTTTTCATACTGTTTTGCATTGACAAGAGTATCTGCTGACATTATTAGGGGCCTTGGATTTTGACAGTTATGTTTTTCCCACTTACTTCAATCTAATATATACTCCTGCTGGCATCCCAGAGTATTCCTATGTTCATACTGCATTTGAGTGAAAACTATGTATTCTTATCTCCATTCAACTTGATGAATTTATTAAGAATGCTGACTAACCAGTGGCTAACTGAAGTGTGTGTAGTAAGACTGACTCTGATCACAAAGCAATTTTAACAGAAATTTTGATAATAGTCCCAATACAAACCAGGCAGGGAATAACACTCTTTCTTTAAAACTTCAGTCTAGAAACCACATTTATATGTTTCTGTCTCTCAGAAAAAATATAATGTAAAATATAATCTTTTGTTTATCTCCTACACCCCCAACACATACTCATATGCCATGCTGGGGGTGGGGGGGTTGACAGTTTAGTGTGACCAGAATCATGAAACAAAAGCAAAATGGAAAAGAAATTAAAATAGCAGATGCCAATATTAGGTTGTCTGTTTATCTTAGTTGCTAAGATGGACTTCTCTTGGCTTCTGAAGTAGAATATGCATATTAATATCATAAATAACAAAACTGTGATGAATTTTAATGTAAATTATTACACATTATTTACCAAAAATCTCTCTCATTTCTTGTTCTTAAGTACTTGAGATAATTCCTCAGTTAATGGGAGGGATTGGGGACAGATTGGCTGGAAAGTGGCCCAGCAGAAAAGGACCTGGGGGTGCCGGTTTGGAGCAGTTGAACATGAGCCAGCATATCTCCAGGTGGCCAAAAAGGCCAATGACATCCTGGCCTGTATCAAGATTAATGTGGCCAGCAGAACCAGGGAATTGGTTTTCCCCCGTATTTGGCACTGGTCAGGCCTCAAATCCTGTGTCCAGTTCTGGGCCCCTCATTTCAAGAAAGACACTGAGGGGATGGAGTGAGTCCTGGGAAGGGCAGTGGGGCTGGTGAAGGGTCTGGAGCACAAGTCCTGTGAGGAGCAGCTGAGGGAGCTGGGGATGTTTAGCCTGGAGGAAAGGAGGCTCAGGTGAGACCTTATCACACTCTACAGCTGCCTGAAGGGAGGCTGTAGACATGTGGGAGTTGGTCTCTTCTCCAAGGCAACCAGCAATAGGACAAGAAGGAAATGTCTTCAAGCACCAAGAGAGGTTCCAGTAGGACATCAGAAAGAAAATTTTCACTGAAGATATGTGGCATCCACAAATTCTCTGGCCAATCTGTTCTACTGCACAATAAACAGTTTCTTCTACTATCTAATCTACATCTACTCTCAGTTTGTTGCCATTATGTCTTTTCCTGTCACTACATACCCATTCAAATAGTTTCTCTCCATTTTCCCTGTAGGCTCTGTTCAGATTGTGAAAGGCTGAAATTAGGCCACCTCAAAGCCTCCAGTCTGAACAAACCCAATTCTCTCAGCTTTTCCTCATATGGGAGGTGCTCCATCCCTTTGATCATCTCAGTGGCCCTCTTCTGGACTCACCCCAACAGGTCTATGTCCTTCCAGAGATGGAGACAGTGCTTCAAGTGGGGCCTGAGCAGAGCAGAGGGGCAGAATCCCCTCCCTTGCCCTGGTGCCCACGCTGCTTTGGATGCAGCCCAGGATACCATTTACTATCTGGGCTGTGAGAACAAAATGCTAGGGCATGTTCAGTCTCTCATCAGCCATCATCTCCCAAGTTCTTCTTGGCAGGGCTGTTCTCAGTTGTTCATCCTCCAGCCTGGATTGCTATCAAGACTGCCCATCCCAGGTACAGCAGCTTCCATTTGGGCTTGTTAAACTTCATGAGATTCTGGTTCCTCTTGATGACATTACGTCCTTCAGGCGTGTCAACAGCAGCACTCAGCTTGGTGTCATTTGCAAATTTGCTGAGAGTGCACGCTATCCCTTGTCTGTCTCATTAGTCATTATCCTTTACTATAGTTAAAAATTGTAACAGTTTGGTGTTGAGAGAGAATGTTCATCAGAAGGAAAAATGAGACAAGATCATTGCTTTGTTCATGGGGATGAAGTGATGAAGTAGGGATTCCTAAGAACTGTGCAGTGATCAAGTGTTCCCAGATTCAAGGTAAAGAGGACAGACATCTTTTGTCTCATAGCTTATAAGTTTTCCATCACAAAACTGATTAAAATTTCCTATTAAAAATACAGGGTTTTTCTTTGCATTTAGGCTGCCATATGTGAGAAAATTAATCAGATACTCATTTGTGAAATGAACAACACATTTGTATACCTTTTTGAAATGGTGCCTTTTTTCACTAAAGGAAAGATGGTTGTCCAATATCTAACAGAAGAAATTACAAAAACTATTTGATTTATGATGAAGGGCAAATAGTGTGCAAATCATTGATTAGTAGCATAAATTCAAGTATCAAAAGAGGAAGAGTGGTGTGTTACAGAAAGTAAATGATTTTTTTAAAAATTGCATTTAAAGGTAATTAGTCATTTTTTTAATGACAGAAGTGTTAATGAGAGAGAACAGTAATATTAAACAAAATTGTGTTTCTAATAAAGTCCAAGGTATTTGAGCAACCTGGTCTGGTGGACGATTCCCTGCCCATGACGGGTTTGGAACTGGATGATCTTTAAGGTCTCTTCCAACCCAAATCATTCTATGGATCTATCAGTACTTTGGAGAATTAATTCCACAGGGTTTTAGTTAGAGCACAATTCTTGTGTGCTATTAGATATTTGAGACAAATCTGTGCAGCCAAGCTGGAAAATATCAGGGGCAGTAGCAAAGCAGTTGTCCTTTCACACAGTGAAACCATGATTTCACAACCAATGTAGTGAAATAAAGATTTTAGTTCATACTTCTCACATTTGGTTTTCTATGTTATGTGTTTCGAGATCCTAATACCAGCCAACAAATGACATAGTACATTAGTTAGAGTGCTAAATTTTGTTCAAAATTATGAACTTAAGTAGTGGTATTATTCTGTATATATGAAACATAATACCAATCACTTTTATGCTGCTCATCATTTTATTTAATGTTTAATTTTATTACATGTAATAGGAAAGAGTTCTATACAAAATATAGTATTAAACTCAGAAATTTTTGCTTTATCTTGAAAGAGGTAAGGTACTGAAAAAGAGATTTTTAAAAAAATTCAAAGTAACTGATATTCCCAGCAGTGTTCCTGAATAAGCTTAACATTGTTCTGCATAGTAAAAGAATATGTTGCTTGGTTAAAACTTACACTGTGCAGTCCTTCAATAAATGTTCTACAGCATACAGAATGTGAGGTTCTGAGAAGCATGGCAGTTAACAAGAAAACTTCTCTCAGCTGTAGCTTCGTGTTTTTTCCTGTAGAAATCATTGAACATATATAGAGAAAAAGCTCCCTTTCCTTATAAAGCTAAAACACCAGGCCATTAAAACACCAAGCCATCAAAATTTCCTTTGTGTGCTACAAGCATGAAAGAGCAAATTGAGCATAACAAGTAAACACAAGGATCATGAATGAGACTTTTTGTTTGTTTATTTGTTTCTTTTTAATATTTTAGGGCCTTTAGCCAAATATTCTAATATCGTGCTGTGTGAAAAAGATGTTGGTTTCTCTGCTTGCTGTGAGATGTTCCAAGTTTGGAAGAAACTGCCACTCGGAAAAAAAAAATGATGAAAGAATAAATTACCATGAATATCTCAATGCTCTCTAGTGAGGAAAGAAAAGCAAGTTATTTACATATAAAATGAAAAAATTACACTCCATCAGTGAATTAGTATCAAATATCAGATTGAAAAGGGGCCAGTTTTGGGCTGGTGCATGGGAGGTTTGCATGTGAATTACTAACTTATAATGAAGTTGATCGTAGCATTCAGTCTACAGTGACCTAGCATTGATGACAGTGAATGGAAACAAATGGATGCAATTGTCTAGCAAATTGAATTTCAACCTTGATAACAGTTAAGAATCTTATTAACAAGGACCAAGATTTTCAGTGCCATTTTAGAAGAGGCATAAATAAGACCATGTAACAAGAGCAGAAACTATGGCTTCAAGGAGAAGTTCCCATCTCCAGTTCTGGAATGTGATAGTGACTGCACAGCAGTGACTGAAGTTAGGTGCAAAGAGCAGTGATAGTGCTGCTCTTGTCCCATTGTTCACAGTCTTCATACTTGATATATGTCTTGTTGTTTCTTTTCAACCCAAGGTTTCTTAAAATTTTTGTCTCCAGTTACCCATAATTTCTATGGAAATTACTTTTGTATCAACTGGGACTTATATGGTCTCTTTTATGTTTTACCTAACTCTTTTTCCTGGTTTTATTTCAAATTCCCTAGCCATGAACTTTTCACATCTGCCAAAATAAAACTTGCCTCATGCACTTACATTAATTTGTAGTTTTCTTAGGAGAAAGAATGTTGTAAACATGAGTGTTATGAATCAATATTTGAGAGACATGTATAACTCAAAAGTTAATGCATTTGAGTGGATACAAACTAAGTCTGTGCAGTTCTGCAAATTATAGGCAACATATGAAAACGACAGTAATTTCCAATATACATAGATGTGGACTGTAGGGAATGTCTTGTTTAAAGTATCCAAAGCACTAAAAGGACATTTATTCTACTTCAAACAAAATCATAATAGAAGAATCCTATGCGAGAAATGGAAATCCACAGCCAGGAACCCTGAATCTCCTTTAAAATGCTGCTTCTGAAATCCTGATTTTCAAATGTTGCACTTCTCACACTCCTAAGGTGAGAAAGAGCAGAGGAACAGAAGAACATTGTTGTAGCTATCTTAGGACTCCATTATATTATGAATCCTCAACAATATACAATGCAGTGGTACATTTCAAGATTCGAGTTACTTTCCTCCAGCACTACAGCACAGAATTGAGGGGTATAGTTGTAATAGATATAAGGAAATAAATATATAAAATAAATAAATAAATTAATAAAATAATAAAATAATTCGTGCAATTATTGAATTATATATTTTAATTTTTAAAATAAAGCATTAATGTCTAATTATATAATAAGGAATACGGTGGTTCATCTTACAAAAGCCAACTATTCAGCATCTTTGGGAACTTTTTTCTATCTGTTCAAGCTTGTTTTCATAGTGTAGTCTTGTCCTCATTTATTTATTCTTGCTACAATCATTAATGACATTCTCTCATTCTTTTCATAAAGACCTTGTCAAAAGGAAAGCTTGTTAATTTCAGCATTTCAAGATACAGAGCAGAGAAAAGTTATTTTAATATTGGTCCTTAATCATTAGTGCTGTTTTACTGTTTTTTTGTTTTAAACCCTCTCTCTTGTCTCAAATGGAGAAAGGATTTTTTTCTACACCAAGTCTGAATAAGTCTTTGTAATCTTATAAGTTCATGATAAAGGTGATAAGTTCTTCTTCTCAAGAAGACTGTTATTGTTGCCAATAAGCTTTAGTTTCCTCAGAGTTGCTTGTGTGTAGGAAGATCCTGCCCAAAAAGAAGTATGAATGTGCTTCGTGAAAGCTTTAGCTAAAACTTTTCTTTTCGTTTCATGGATATGACATTTTGAGAACCAATTTATGACTTTGAAATTACCTATTTACTTATTTTTCTTAATGCACATATTTAATATAACTAGAGGCATTTGACATCACATTATGGAAGTGAATTATGATGTATATTGGTACAATATTGATATGAACAGAAAGAGTTTGAATTATTGAATATACAATTTGAGGTTTAATTATCATAAGAAATTTACATAATTACCTTATTCTTGATTTTTCAAGTGGGTAGCTGTAAAGATGAATCCCATAAAATTTCTTTGACTGTTATAATAGTCCTTACTGTCAGTATTTGCATGCTGTATTAATTAGTATGAAGGTTTAATAAAGTTTCTTCATTGCAGATTTGTGTTAAAAAGACTTCAATTGGTATTGTATCACCTCTTTCAAATTTTGTATTTGAAATCATTTAATTGGTCAGGCATTTCAGTAGTGCATAAAACTGTTTAATTTGGGAAAAAAAAAACCCACTAAAATAATAATTCCATTACCCAATGTACAGTATAATACATTAATGAATGCACCTTAAAAATCACATGTATTAAAAATTCAAAAGTAAATTGCCTGAAATATATTTGGTTGGTGTCATTTTACTCAATCTAACTCCTGTTTTCCTCGAATAATAAAATTTTACATTGTTTCTATCATAATTTATTACGATTAAGTAAAAATTTCAGTCAGTTCTTGGAAGCAGACTTAGAACAAGAGATATTTCTGTTTTTTAAAATATTATTTAATCTCTGTTTCATTGTTTGTGAAAAATAGTGCTGTCATTAATAGGTGCGTTCTCTTGGTAAATTATGAAAGTTTTCAAGTGTCTTGGAGTGGAAGGTGTAGAAGTATAAAATAGTATAATTGTTTTCCTTTGGCAAAAGGAGATCCCATTTCCACAGTCTTCACGTTCCTTTAGTTTTTCAGAAACTTCAAGTTGCTGGGTCTGCAAGTCCGTATTTTCTGAGCATCTTTTAACTTTATTTATGTTTAAAGATTTTTAGAGCCCTGGGACCATAATCCAAGGGAAGCAAGCTGCTAGCACATGTGGAGCTTTCCCAGCTCAGCAGTAAGGCAGTCTAGTATGTGCTAAATCAAGTCTTTTGTTTGTAATTGTAAAGACAGGTCCAACGAAGGCAGCTGTACTAACACTAAAGTGATGTTTATGGGCAATAAAAGACACACTTTTGACGTAACACCTCTTGGATCTTTGAACAGAGGAAATAAAGTGGATATAGAGCAAGAAGTATATTACCTCAGTGAATGCACACGTACAGCAGAGGCATTGGGGCAGGTTGCAGTGTGTACTTGTGTAAAGGATGATGAAGAGACAGACAAGTATGTCACTGGTAAATATCTTCCCGTTGCCTCAGAGAGTCATGGACATGTTGCTCTGCTCTGCTACCTCCTAGTGTTGGCAGTGCCCCAATACTACCAGAATATTTAATAGCAAAGCCAGAGTTTCTCTGATTTTCTGAGGCCTTTAGGAAAACAGGGGACTATTTGGTTCTCATGTTTCTCTTTTCTTCCACCACAATTACTTCAGCCATTTTTGTTTCTTACAGAAAACATTGTGAGATTGAATGAGCCCTCATACATGCTGGATATAGACCTACTGTCTCATGATTGGCTTTATGTTTTCTGTAATTCCAGACAGGCAAAATAATGTGATTTAGTTAATTGGATCAAGTTTATGCTGGAGGAGATTTCAGAGTTAACCATTAAGTTAACCACTTAAGTGATTTTCTTTTAATTTCATAATTTACATTCTTCTAGTAGACAAAAATAGCCATTCACCTAAACTGGATTAACACCACCTCTGCAAAAAGAGGATGACAGAGCTAATAAAAAATTTGTGAATTCAATAACCATACTGATAGAGTTACCTTTAATTGGATTGATAAGTATCTCCAAAATTATTTTACTGGATTTTCCTTAATGAGGTAGGAAACACAGCAGATTACATCCTTGGCTTAAAATTATATCATGAAATCCATGTGTAACGTAAATTTTGAAGTATATTACAGTTAAACTGTCCAATATTAGCGTGCAAAATTGCATGCCAGAAAACAAAGTGCATTTGTTGAATAAAGCAAATCCCTCTTTCCCATCTTCACCCTTTTTACCTTAATCTTCACTATGACTATGTTCTTCTCCTTTTTGCTCTTTCTATTATGTTTTCTTTTATTCTTATATGTAAATTTCTCTTTACATATGAGACCATGAATCTAATCTAAAGCCTAAAGTATATCGTAAGCGTTTATTTTTTCTCATTTGCACTTGGCTTCCTCTACCTGGGGCAAATTTACAGCTTCTCTGATTCTATCTGTCTCCCTTGACCACCTTGAAATGGAACACGAAGTAGGTTCCTTGTATTGGGTCTCACCTGCCCAGAAAAATAAAGTATGGTAAATTCAGGGGTGAATTTAGAGCATTCACTAACTACATGTATGAGAACACTTTGCTCACAGGAGACTGAAGGCATTAGTTCATTGTGCCCACCTTAAGCACTGGCGGCATCACATCCCCATTTGACAAGTGGAGTCCAAACTGCTTTATACAGCTTTCAATTAGGTTGAGCTCAGTGTGTCATTGTGTGTTATTAAAAAGCTTCCTGCTGGTTCAGAGTGTGAACAGACTACAGCTTTTAGCTTTCTGCAAAATCCCTCCATGGGTGTAACTACAGAGTGCCCTTAGGCAAAGGAACTCACTAAAAAAAAAAAAAAAAATAGTATTAAACATTTAATTTATAGTAAAAGTGAAAAATCAGTGAAAAATAGCTAGTGTTCTAAATTTTATTGTTCATTAACATTTATTGGCAGGTAGATAGGTTTTTAGCATACAGTTTCATGGTGTGGCTCAGTTGATATATATCCTTGCTTACACTGGAGAAATTAGCCCTGATCCTGCCCTTCCCCCGTTTCCCATGGGAATGCTTTGCCGTGCTGCCTTGTACCAGCACAGTGGTGTATTTAACAAACCTGTGTAATTTGCTACTCTGTCAAAAACCTCTTAGTGGTTCTTCTGTCTTTATTTAAATACTTAAACAAATTTATGATGATTGAACAGAATACCAGTTACCAGTGTAAGACTGGAAGTGGCAAATGTCACGTGGTAATTTGAAATTAGAGATATGTGGAACATTCTAGCTGGCTCATTCATCTTGTTATCCATATCCTCAATATTCAGTAATATCAGTTTACTTCTTTAGTATTCTCATAAATTCAGAGAAAGTGGCATTAGGATAAGAAACCAAAGTATCAGAAATTATCTGACAAACAGATTTTCATGAGAAAACACTGAGAGTCATATTACTTGGGCTAATAAATTAACTTTACAAAAAAAAAAAAAATCAGAAATTTCCTACACATTGAGCACATGGTGGTTCCACAACTTTTTAAGACAACCTGAGACAAATATTGTATTTCAATTTTCAAACAGCTCTTACCCAATGAAATTAGTGAGTAAATAAGTGAGTAAATTGGTATTGGAAATCTGATTCCCACCAATAAGTTCATTAAGTGGTGGGGAAAGGAAGATGCTCCTTGTTTATTGGTTTTTTAGCTTGTGAAATGGACAGCTTTAAGAAAATAAGTAGAATTTGTGTTGTTTAGAAGATAATCAAAGTTTGGAAACAAGGACACTGGTAAGAAGCAGTAGCCAGAAGCAAAAGAAAAAAAGCTTTCACAACCAGGATATACCTTCCATACAAACCTAGTTCATAATTTTAATTAAAAA
>WEIU01003651.1:31344-41880 GCA_013389925.1 Aegithalos caudatus
AGAATGAGAAAAAAAAAAAAAAAAAGCTTCCTTGGTTGAGAAGAAACTTTTGCATTTTCATGCAAGCTTTTATCAACTTATTTAATGCAGTTATGAAAATTTAGTGTTATCTGTGAACAGGATGTTCCACTAAAATATGCAAAGTACACCACCTTGAAATTAAAAATTTCACTATAGTGGGAGATGGAAAAGCATTTAAGCTGTGCCTGCTAGTACATAAGGCAAGGCTCTCTCCATTACCTTTAAGTCACAGTTCTGAATAATTATTCTTTTTGTGAAGGGACCTGTCAGAGTTCTCTCAGATCCATTGCTTTGTGAAGTGCTTTGAACAGAATTGAAATGCAAACCATCTTTACATTCTCATTTTCTGATATATTACATGCAAACTTTTGTTCTCCACTCTCTTCATATGTGGAAAAAGGAGTAAAAGAACCACCTTCTTTCCTGATCGTTTGGTTTTGTTTCAAATCTTTGAAGTGTAAACAAAAGCTGCTTTGAAGTAGATGCTAAAATCTACCTCTTTAAAACAGGTAGATCCCCTTAGCTTTGGCTATTAGTAGTAAAGATGTCAGGTCTCACTGATGTTTTATTTGCAGTGTTTCACACACCTAATGGCCTTTTTTATTTCATGATCATACTGAAGTGAAGCTGAACTGATATCTTTCATGTCTGATAGTGAGTTTTATGGTTGACAGGTATAATTTTTTTCCAAGCCCAGTCTTCTACTTAGTATATCAGTCTTTGCTGATAACATTAACTTCAGTAAAACATCATCATAAAGGAAAAGTATCTGAGAGGTCGTGTATGTGTCAGCATTCTTCTGTGCTGTACTTCAGCTGGGTTTATGTGGTAGGTTATTTTTCAGTCTGGTATTCATTTATGTTTGTATTGAACTTTTGCAACTAATATTGGTTTAAAAACATTAAATACATTTTATTTGCACAGCCATAGTTAATGTGAGATTTATAGGGCTAACCTCCAGCAATCTTCTCTACCACGTCATCAGGTGGGACCTAGAAGAAATGTCAATGTAATAGTCTATTTTTGGGTCACTGGACTTTGGAGGATGAACTTGAAGAAGATGACTTCTAGCCAAGTATCTTGGATCAAAGATCCCTGAAAGCTAACTACTTTTGTTAGCTGTCAAGAATAGCTGAAAGGAAATGAAGAAATGGCTGAAAGGAGAGGAGCAGGCAAAGAAAGAAACTAAGAACCATGGAATTTGAGATATATTTCTGAATCTTTCTCTAAAATATTTTGTGTCTTGAGAGATTCCACAAAACTTTTTTTGTTTGTTTTTTTTCAATATGAAATACAAGCTGAAGATAATTTTTGGATTTAAAAATTTAATTAGTTTTTTTGTGAAATACCCTCTAGAATTGAAAGTCATATATATATATGTATATATAGCATAGATTGCATTTAGTTTTCTCAATGTATTTATACAGTGGAAGTGTAGCACAAATACATAAAGGCTTTACATGGGCAAGGATCACTTTTAAAATCATGCAAATTCATAGTTAAAATGTATGTAGTCTCTGAAGCAAGAAAGTGAGAGTAAGTGAGAGCGGCAAAAAAAGCAACATCCAGAGAAGTCTGAAATATCACCAAAGTTCCTCTAAATAATTTTTTTCTCTGCATTGTTTTTTTTTTTTTCCTCTGCAGTTCACCCAAGGGTATACAGAGAAGTTAATTCTTGTGGCAAGAGAGAACAAGTTTATGGAACACAAAATAGTCATTGCTTTCTGGAAACAAAGCTATTGACTAAAATACAGCCTTTTTTTACTGTCTAATCTCCACAACTCTGAAAAGCTAGTCTGCAAATCATCCAGGAGTATCTATCCTGGAGTAAAATATTCCCATGTTAGCTTAAGGAAACAGAAACCTATTTAAAGATATCAGTGTCATAATCCATAAAATCTTTGGTGAGATTTGCAAGTAATAAGTTTTGATTTAAAGTATCAATATATCCTGTTGTATGGCAACACTGAAAACCTCTATTGAGAAGGGATTTTATGAAAAATTTGGGCTTTGTATTCTTTGATACAAAATTCTACTACCACTCTTAGACTTCAGGTGTTGTTCAGAGGATTCACACACATTTTGAGAGGAATTGTAAACATCATTATAACTTCTAGACCTGATTTTAGATTTCAACACAGAAGAAGAGATCAAGTTTCAATTCTGTGTTCTTCCTTAAAAATCTTTTATGGAAACTTTTTTTTTTTCTTTTGACAGTACCAGGTATATTAAATTTATATGATAAAATATTATGTACTTAGCTTTCCTTTGTTTTCTTTGCTAAAAAGCACTATGGATTCATCTCACCTTAGATGTACATATTACATATATGAGAAACTGCTCTCTGAAAATGTTTAACTCCTCTTATTAGAGAGACAATTTCAATTCCATGGCAAGACTTTTTTAATGATTTAAACAGCTAAGATGAATCTTACCAATATTAATGCTGAAGATAAGAATAATAGCTTGAAATATAAATTTAATCCTGAAATCTCGTGTTTGGAGCAGTGTGGGATCCCAAGACAGAGATTTCTTGTACTTGTAAAACTGTTTAGTGATCTTGTGATTTTTTGATATGGTTGCTTACTACCAGGATAAAAGACAAAAAGGACAAACACATTTTTCTGGTAGTAGGTATGTATCTATTGGATTAAAAGGTGATCTAAGAGGACAATATTGAGTTTCTATATTATCTGGTTTCAATTAGAATTTAAGTTTTGTGGCTTTTGCCTCAATTTTAGTCCTTTTACAGCTAAAGTAACAAAAAACTCACAAACCTATAAACCACATTTTTACAAGTATTATTTTAGACAAATTAAAAAAAAATAATTATACAGGTCTCTAAGGAATTTATTACACTAAAATTAGCTCTCAGCTCATAAGTTTAGGTTTCTAGTGTGGGAAGCAATGTTAGATCATTGCCTATTTGTAATCTTGCTCTTTCCCAAAATAAAATGTATGTGATTTATGCATTTATCCCGAGGTTTCGTAGGAGCTGTGAGAGCTGATGTATGTGTTTGGACAGAGCTGCATAGCAGCTTCCTTTTTCTCATCTGTGAGCCAGAGAAAAGGTTTCATTGGTGTGTGCTGGAATATGGCCTAGGGTTGCATCCCCTGGTAAACACAGCAACAAAATCTGATACCCCTTTCCTTTCCCCAAACTTCCTCCAGTTTGTCCAGTGCACTGGGAAGCACTGACTGCATGTGAATGAAGGTTTCTCACAGGATGAATGAAAGTTCCTTTTTTTCATACATGGTAGTGACAATAAGCTTCTGGGTGATAGCAGCAAGGGGACCATTTTGACACCATTTTTTTTGTAGGACTATGTTAACAGAGGCCATGTCTGTCCTTGTCTTGTAGAGTAAGACCTGAAGAAGAGATAACTGTCCAGCTGGAGGGTTTCGGCCCTTGGCTCTCTTTTTGTTTGTCCTTCAAGCTGCAAACTTGAACTTAAGTGCAAGACTATTCTAGAAGGTCACTGGAAAAAATTTTACTTTCAAATTATTTTTGACCAAAGCAAAGGATGCTCCTCCACTCTAAGATATATTCCTATTTCAAATGTAGAACTTTAAAATAACTGTATTTTTCTCAATAAATAGTCATGTTTATTTTATTCTTTATGAAAATTGTATACTTCATTAATCACTGTCCAGAATTCCTAGTGATGATGACAGTTACCCAATTTTTAAGAAGCTGGTGTGTTGCTGCCTGCACCAAAATTTATTAATAGCAAGCTGTATTAGCAAATATGTTATTCCTCCTCCTGCCTGTGTTTATGAAGTGACTGCTTTGCAAATGGTTGCAGTCTGTAGTGCTACTCCAGGATCCATGAACAGAGATGAAGAAGTGTTTTTGTTTTGATGATGAATGCAAAGAAGAGGAATTCCAGCACAGACAATACTGCATTGATTCAGAGACAGTATTCATTGCATTGCAGTTAATTTCTAATTGTTATGACTCATTTTGTATATTAGACTGAGTTGATGAATGTACTTTAGAATCAGTTAATGGGTAGTGAATATATTATTAAGCAACACTGTTCCCTGTCTAGCTGGCAGAAATGTCACAATTCTGTCACAATAATTAGAATTCATTTGTGACCTGGATAATCTCATCTAGGGTCAAAGTTCCTTGGGACAAGAATTTTGTATGCAGAGCTTTCTCTTATAACTCCACAGGATCAAATTTTAGAGAAGCAAAGTAACTATGTGCTTATGGTGGCAGGTCTCCCAGGCACTGCAGTTCATATTAGTTTGAGCCTTCAAGATTAAGTGGCTTTCCAGTTGCAGAATTTTAGTTTAGAGTAATTGCATGTTGAATCAAAGGCTATACACTTGCACAGAGGGGACAGTAACACTCAGCCAGGTAACTTGGTGCTTAAAAACAATTTCCAGAGAGCGTCTTTTTTCTGAATTCCAGCAGCATCTATTTTCTACTTAGGTGAGTAGATCCTAGGACTTTTATTTCAGAATTTTAAAAGTATTTTCTATGTAACAAAGAACACCTCCTGTTATGGTTATACTTTGAACTTACATTAAAAAAAAAAAAAAAAAAGATTTTAAAATTCAAATCTATTTCCAAAACATGAGCTGACAGTCAAAAGAACAATTCACAAACTGATTGTGATCTCACTGATGAGAGTGAACTCTATAGTTGAAGATTTTCTTTAAACCTTTTCTTTTTCTGATCTGTGGCAATGAATGCTGCTTGTTTCTAACAGGTGCCCAGCCTAGCTTAATTTGTAATTGCTTGTTTTTGAACTGTGCCAATAGAGAGTTTTATTTAGGAATCCCATTGCTCAGTTCTAGATAGCTCAGAACACTCAACTTTTTTTTGATCATGAATTTGCTTCTGTGATAATGACAGCAGTCTACAGTGGTAGAAGTAAAAAGATTCAACGAGGTCTTTAAATTATTTATTTTAAGAATAGGCTGATATGCATATAATAACTTCAACACTGGACACAGTAAGTTTAAAATAATAGGCTTTATTAAAAACATTCATATTTACTATAAGGTCACTGTGTAATTGAGCACCTCTCCCTGGAAATTATTTTACTTTTAAAAAAAGACTGTCTAATGTACAAGTGATTGGAAAACCAGTGAACTTCTACTTGATATTTTTGTAAACAGTATACTTCATATATAGCTGTTCTGTTCTAGTTTAAACTAACAAGGATCTATAGTTCACGTTCTAATTACTTTTTTTCCCCTTTCTCTTGGTAATTTATTAGTCCTTAAATGGGAGTGCAAAGGTGCTTTAATCCAAATGTAACATTGTATTAAGGGGATCGGGTAAAAGTGACAATCTGATTCTATGTGTTCTAAAGAAGTATAGCTGTACAGATAAGGAGCTGTAATAATTACAAAGAGCCTACAACAAAAGTCATTATGGTGTCATATCACAGTAACAAGAACAGAGACTCAGTTTTGCACAGTGTTTAATTTGTTTGTTATGTACAAGTGAAAAATAAAGATATTAATACTAAGATGATCATAAAAATCATATTAACATTCAGGCTCCTGCAGAGACTCCATTAACCTTGACTAGGAGCTGTCAAAGCATATGCCAAGTACTCATCCTTTCTAGACAAGGGAACGGATTAATTTTACTCTCGGATGAAGCATCCCACTGCTGATGCGAAAAACCAGGCCACAGCTCCTGAGTTTCATTTGTTGGTACAGATCAGGTACATTGCAATAGATGGACATCTAGAATACCATGGACATTGTAGTCAGCAATTTCAGTAAGTGAAACTTAGCTGCATATTGCAACAGCTTAAGATGCTTTCAGGGAGCACAGGGACTGCAAAATGCTTTATGTAAACAGAAAACTTCAACTTCAGAGTTTGTTCTTTCATCAGAGTAGGAGTTAAGTTGGGTGAATAAATATTAAATAAACCCAGTCTTAACTAAGGACTCAAGCAAGTAGGAAAAAAAAATTCTCTTCTTTAGAGTAACAACTAATAGAATTATATCTGCCTTGGCAATCATATCTAACATATGCCTTGGAATCAAGGCCAAGCCAGTGTGAGATTTGGGGTATTAGCTGATGTTCTCTTTTAATTTTTTTTTTTAACCTTATAAGCTTTGTAACATAATTTCACAGAAAATGCTGTCCCATCAAATCAGTCTTGAATTATCTATTTTCTTTTTAAAGACAATTGTAACTGCTCGTGGCTGTCCACCGGCTAGCCCCGCCACAGCAGACCACAGTCACAGACTGGCACTGGAGCCACTGTCTGCACAGTGGATTCTTTCACCAGTGAGGCAGAGGCGAAGTGTGGTTGTGGCAAAGGAAGAAAGGAGGACTCTGTCTAGGTGAAGCAGGCTGGAGGTTTATTCCCAGGAGAAACTGCCCCAGGCAGAGCAGAGGTCCTGGGTGCACACAGCTTATAAACGGGGGAGGATCACAGGGGTGGGGGTTACACAGATCCAATGGAAAAGGGGTTAGGGATGGCCCTACAGAAAACTGACATCTTTGTAACCAACAGGGCACAAGGGGAGGGGGAGTTCTTGGGCTTCTGCCAATCACTTGATGCTCTCCCTGGATCTTTCCAGAACACAGGGAGAGGCCTGACCCTGACTGACAGGGAGGATGGAGTAGGGATTGACAGGACTGACAGGGGAAAAGTTTGGGAGAAACCAACTGTGGGAATAGGAAAATGGGGTACATGGAACAAACCATCAGGGTACATGTTACAAACAATAACTTACATAAATCAATAGGCAAAAGTAACTTGAACTATAGCAAAACAAAATAATTCTGCACCACCACAGACAATGTGCTGTATGTGCTTTGGGGAATTTCTAACAATCTACTATTTTCAGAACTGATATATTATTTCAAAATGGTGAAGCCAATAAAAGTTTTTCCTTATTTTTACATAAAACAACTTTCTAATCAAACAAAAACATTCTTTTTGCTGCTTCTAGTATAAACCAAATGAAATATTACTCCATTTGACTAACTTTTTTTCTCAGTAGTTGTGACTTTTCTTAATATTGCTTGTAGTTTCAAGCTCTCATAAATTTAAGCAAGGGTTAGATGGAAAATGTGAGATTTTCTCCTTCAAGGTGGTTTTTAACAGGAATCTAGAATGTAGAATTTTGTTTTCTTTAATAAGATTCAAATTTTTTTGTTTACAGATCTTCATACACAGAATAGCTTCTTAATTTCTGACAGTAACAAGCATATATTATGCATACAGATTTTGTTCTGAAATATTTTCATAAAGGCATGGCTCAAAAAAAAAGTTATTAATTTAGGAAAGAGAATAAACACCAGGGTGTTGTGTTTATTTGAAAGAAGTTTCCTGTAGCAGATTCTTTGTTCAAAATGTTTTCAAGAGGAGATTAAATACTGCACTTCTCACCCTACCGTGGTGTCTCTCCTTTTGGCTACTAAAACTTCTCTCCAAAAAATCTAGAAATGCAAAAATTGTTCTTTAACACATATCACACTTGCTGAAACATCAGCCATGACATGACCTTCCTTGTAGTCTTCCAAGTAGTTTTTGTCATCCATCCCCAATGAGACTTCTGCTTTTCAGAGTAAGCTTTAAATATTACAGTTTGTCATAAAAATGACAAATAATTTGCCTCTGTAGTGACAGTTATAGGAAGTATGAGCTTCAAGACACCTGCATGATGGGGTGAGAGCAAAGGATTAAATAATTTCTTATCACCTACCAGCAACTAGTCACCTCTAGTGCAGAGCACACCTTCTTTACTCTTAAGGCACATACTGCCCACCTTATCTGAAATTCTCAATGTTTACCCACCTTTCTAACCTCATTAAATGTTCAAGAGTTGTTGGTTAGTTCATGGATCTCAAAAGCAGAAGCAGTGGTGGACATAAGTACCGAGCTAAAAAGATTACACTGCTTGCAAGTGATTGCCAACTCTCACCGTTCAAATATTAGGCACTTAAATATGTCCAGAGCTAGAAATAATCAGCTTCCTAGATTATGCTGTATATTCCAAGGTCTAAGCATTTTGTTCATAAAGTTCTTCCACTTCATCTGCCAACACACAACAATTAGAGCCAAACAGACATTCTGGTTGGTGTTGGTTGCTCTCCATGATACATTAAGCTCACAGATATTCTCTGCATGCAGGTGCTGGTCCTTTTTACCTCCCTCTATGTGTTATTTTAGCCCTCATACATTCCTACCTGATATGAGTGCTGACTCTGAAACTCCAAGATTTGCACAAAAGATCATTTCTGAATTGGTCTGAAATTTGTGTTTCACTGTCCCTTCATATGATGATGACATGCATAGCAAGTCGTACTACTAAAAACCAGTTTTCTTCTTGCGTCTCCATACCACCTGGGTTAATCATTCTCTCATCCTAAGTGCATAAGCAATTCTTTTCAAAGTCAAACAACCCTGTGTTTGACTGAAACACAGGAAACAATCAGCTACTCCTCTGAATCCTCTCTCTCTGCTTTAGTTTAGATCATTTGATAGAGCTGAATAGATTGGACATTAAGCAGTCATAGTTTATTTATTAGCAGTACCAAAATATATCTGCCTGCCAGACCATGTTAGCAGCTTCAGTCAAACTTGTCACCCTGTGAGTGAGTGGCTGTGAGCGTAGGATTCAGAATGAAAGTGTATTGGGAATAGCTGAGCTGGATTAAGTTTCACCATAGCAGCTCCAAAAATCCTTCCAATGGCTTTGTTTATATTGTTTGTAATCACAGATGCATTTACCATCTTGCTTAACTGAGCAAGCCAACATATTCCTATTTAATTTTTATGTCCAGCTTCCTCTTCTGCGCAGTTCTTGGTGGTGAAAGCTCCAGATGTATACAGTTATGCTTCTTCAGGAATGTTTTCTGTGAGGCATTTTTTTTTAGAGGATCCTTGAGCAGATTGCTAAAATCACTGTGTGAATGGAGAGAAATTTGAAACTTTTACTTTGTTTTTGCCAACCAGCTTGTGTATGATATTGTGAACTTAGAGTCCACTAAGTCTGCCCAAGTAATGAGGCTGATCAGAGCATTCTTCTATCTTCCTAAGATCCTTCCTTTCTGGTGCAGTCTGTGCTTGTGGCTTGTTTCATTTTCAGTACAGAAGTTTACAGTATGTGAACATTTCCTGGAAGATATCTGTGCATGCTCCCTCACCAGTTATGGAATTGTGGCTTCTGCCAGATTAAGATCTTTGACCATAATTTACCCCCAAAGCATTCAGGTTGAGAACACTTAATTTGCTGTCAAAGAAATGTGCACTAAAGGAAGAACTTCAACTGGGGGGTTTATTTATATACATGAATAAAGTGATTATATACATACCAGATTTCTGCAAAACTAGATTAAACTAATATATTATCTTGTTTTAGCTAAACATGCTTTCCTTTTGACTTGATAGGATTCATATATTTATTGTAAAAGTTTCTAAATAATTAGATGCTGGGGAATGTGGTCTAGAAATTGAGAAAACAAGAAAAAAAGACACATTTCACCTTCTCATAAAAATACTTAAAGTCACTGATAATACTTTGTGTAGTAAAGTAGAATTTTTTATAAACCAGCAAATGCTATGGTCATTTTGGTGCTTTTGGGGATACTAAACTGGAGCCATAAAGTTCTGAAGAGCCTATTAACATTACAGTTTATGCTGTGCATATGGATCAAACCTCTGGGAAATGCAACACACAAAGACTTTGCAGAACATGGTGTATCTCCTTGTAAGCCTTATAGAAGACAAGCAGACACGAGTGAGCCCTGGAGGAAGCTGGTGGAAGAGGCCAGTTGGGAAGGGCGGCCTTGCTGGTGGGTGCTGAGAAACCTGTGTGAGGTCCACGAAGGGACCTGAGTTGTGGGGTCGAGGAAACCAAGGCAAGTAGGCTCCTGTCCTATTTCAGTGTCCACTCCCACATGTCAGCCTAATGAAATGCAGAATGCCTCTCTTCACCAGCACATTATCAACCAACAGCATTGCCACCCACTGGGAGGGAAAGAGAAATTTCATATTATTCTTGGTTGATAATAATAAAATGATGAGCTTTAATATTGAAAGTTGTCATTTCGGACAATTATTTTTTTCTGTGCTTTGCTTAGAACACTAATTTACACCAACAGGCTCATAACTTTAAAACTAATTGTGGTACTTAATTATCCAGTATTTTATGGAACGGAAAAAGTCTGCAAACATTGCATGCACACAGCAGGTTCCCTGTACAGAAACAAATTTGCATTTATGAGTGTTAAAGCTTAGCAATGGTAAAACTTAGAAGTGTTTCATGTTCCTAAAAATAAGTGTGTTAAACTAGATGCAATCTTTTCAGTGCTATCATTGCACATTTTTTTTCTATTTATATATAAAAAGACTTTTTTTTTTTTTTTGTCAGCAGTAATTTTTTTAGAAATATGTTTGTCTTTCTTCAGTTTATTTCATATTTTTGTGATTGCTCATAGTTTAGAAGTTACACAGTATTTTGGAAGTTGATATTAAAATTTTCTCCTTCCCTTCCCTTCCCTTCCCTTCCCTTCCCTTCCCTTCC
>WEIU01003651.1:42079-54997 GCA_013389925.1 Aegithalos caudatus
TCCTTCCCCTTCCCTTGTGATGATTCTGGCTTCTTTTTCTTTCTGCCAAGGTGAGGATTAGCAAACAGGAACCAGTTTTGTGTTTGGACTTGGATGTTTATTATTTCTTATCTATTTACAGACTCACCAGCCATGAGCTCTAACTAGAAAGTTAGAAAACGAAGGTAAAATGGAGAGCTTCTAACTCTTTCTAAGATTATTTAAGTGATAATTACACAATAACAAGGTGACACCTATATTATTTATACTTTTGACCCAATAATGACCACCCAAGACCCACAATGCAGACATTTTTCACCCAGTTACAGAAAAATACCTAAACACATGAAGGAAGAAGAAGGTGAAGAAGAAGGACTCAGACAATGTCCAAAGCCCCCCATCTTAATTCACATGTATCACTATATACTAAAACCCCAAATTCTAAGTTTCCAAATTTCCAGAATTCCCATTCCCTTTTCTCCTTCACTTCCCCTTTCCCCTTCCCCTTTGTAAAAAGAGAAAGACCAATTCCAATAAATAGTTTAATGATTTTTAGATAAAGGATTGAAAGCTAAAGGTAAGAGAGTATAAAGCAATAGAATGATAGAAATTTTCACTGAATATGTCTCTCCCAACTGAAATAATTTCTTTTCCTTGAAATACCCTATTACATACTTTTAGTCAGTGATGATCACAGCTTAAATCAATTAAAGAAGCTGTCAAGTGTGAAATGTGCCTCTGAAGTGTCATCTTTTAAGTCTTTTCACCTTGTCATGGTTAGGATATTTACTTACTTTTAGGAAAGAGATCCTTTTTGTTATTAGCCATGAAAAGAACTGGATTTTAATATTATTGTGCATTAGTAATAGCATAATTTTCTGAATTCTGTGGAAAAGAAATTAACTTGTAGAGATTATTATATCACTACTAGTGATATTAGGCAAGTTAGAAAGAAACCTGACTAATTCTGCCTGCATTGAAATTTCAGGTGTGTATCTCTTTTTTGAGTGACTTGAGAAATGAATTCTGAAAATATTTCCTGCACATTCTTGTTTTCAGATGTCATAACCCCATGGTTATCAGAAATTACTGGGAATTCGGAATGCTTTGGTATTGTATCTCAGTGCATTAGAAAACTTGAAACATCTGTCATAGCCAGTTTAAAAATTAAACTCAGCAGCAGATTCAAGCATAGGTAGAGAGCTATGTACACAGACTGAATTTCTTATAAGCAATGGTTCTGCAGGAAAACACATTAGTAGGTTAAAAAAAATAATGAAAAGCCAGGTAGTTTTATGGGAGAAAATATGCATGTGGGTTGCTCATGGCCATAGGACAGAAGTCACTAGAAGCCATAAAGAAATAGATGGCTAAACCCAACTGAACTCCAACGGATTTCTCATGTAGAGAATTCATGCTTGTGTTGGTGGAGCAAAAATGACATGCTGTGAATTTAGGACTATCCTTGTCTTCTAATAGTCATGCATTCAGCCACAGTTTATGAGCTCTAATCTCATTCCTTGACCTGTGAGCACTCTACTGAGTGTAGACATTATGTGTCATTACTGACAGTAATGAACATTAACTGTTGTAAGCATGACTGCATAACTAAAGCGTAGAGCATATATTTTGCTAATATTGTGATTTGTGTGTAAAGTCTCATTTCCGTCACACTTCATTTTTCTTCACCTTGGCTCTGTGCAGGAACAATATGTTTAATGTTGAACTTTTTTACCTTTTGTGACAATTATTGACAACTGAAAACCTAATTTCTAACTGCTCATATAATAGAAGTGTTCCCATTTTATTCCGCTATCTATAGGAGCCTTTTGTTGACTCACTAATATTTTTTAAAGTTGATTTCATGATTAATTTCATAAATATCTTTAAAAAACTTTCAAACAAGTTAAAAATCCTTTCTTACTGGGCCCCATGGAGGAGCTTCCTCTTCTTTATATTACTTTTTTCTGATTTTTACCAAGCTTAAAACATATAAACATTTTAATAACATTCCCTTTACTTTGATGATTTTTCAGGTAGCTGAAGATCTGCTTAAATATGCTTTTTAGTTCTGTCTTCAGAAAAAACCATTATTTTATTTATTTTAGTTTATAATTGTTTAAGAGGTATTTCTAATGTATAATCTTACTTTATGTAGAGCGTAAATTGATGTTATACCCATAAGATGCTATTGAATTGCAAATTTTGGGAGTTTTTTTTGTCCACAAAGCATTGCATCAGACCAGTCATCAGCCACTGCACTGAGATCCCTATGGATCACTCAGAACTCATTTGTGGTTAAGGCATAAGAAATTAAGACATGGTGTCCTCTGAATAACATCTTTCCTTCATTTGATATACTTTTCAAATCCAATTGTCTTCTAAAACCACCCACAAAAAAAAAAAAAAAAAAAAAAAAAAAAAAAAAAAAAAAAAAAAAAAAAAAAAGAAGGGGGGGGAAAAAAAAAAAATAGGTTTATCAGTCATAAATGACACTTCTTTTTTTCCCAGGTGAAGAATCCCTTTTCAGTTAATATACAGAGAAAATTTATTATCATTAGATAAGTAAATACACACAGACTAAAAAAAAAAAAAAAAAACCCAAATTGCATACCCTTGAAGGAAAATTATTTTCATGCACAGTAATAAGAAATGGTTTTGATACTGAGAAGAATTAAATACATGGGTGTTTCATTCTTTTAATACATCCCTTGGTATATATTAATCATGTATTATTTGAATGTCATTTTATCTTGAGAAATTGCAAAGAAGTAATTAATATCTCTATTAACGAAATTAATAGCAGTTGCATGAGAATTCTTCAAAAGCAGTCCCTTGTTTTACCTGTGTGTTTCAACTGGGGTATAACATGACTACAGTTTATAATTGGTTTTCCTGAACTGTCTCTTAAAACAATCCAAACCTATTTTTAGCCTAGTTATAAGTCACATCTCAACTGGAAATACATAAGAACAAAATAAATAGGGTTTTTTTGGATCAGATTATTTTCTAGTGTGGTTTAAGCACTACAGGCCTTCTTCTGAGGTCAAGGAGAATTATTTTGAATGAAATGACAGATTCAATATGCATATTTTTGGGTTGTCCCATGCTGGTTAATTCAATAGCTGAGCTGTTAATGAAGAACAGCTTTGAATAGAAATAAAGTAATAGGTGATTAAATTATGTATAACTCTTGCATTTTTCGTGGTTCAATTTAGAAGTAAAAATTGAACTCAGGCTTAATTAGGGAATCAAGTCAGCTTCAAACCCAAAGAGTTATTGTGCATTTAACTAGAAATCTAATAAGCACAATCTCAACCTATTCATGTCTCTTTTTTTTTTTTTTTTTTTTTTTTTTTTTTTTTTTTGTTTGTTTGTTTGTTTGTTTGTATTTGTTATTACTATTGGGTTAGATTATTGAAAATATAGGGAAGGGTAATACAAGCAGAAATAGTTAAATTTTCTATAATACGTATCTTACCTCCATTGTTGTTGTTATGCATACTTTGAAACCTGTGTGTTTGTATATGAGATTCTTTTTGCTACATACATCTTATTATTAGCAAAAGTTGCTAGGCATGACTACCTCCATGCTACAGGGGAGGAAAGTTATTATAAAATGATATCAGAACCACAAATACAGTCTTGCAAAAAAGGCTTCAGTTTACTGGGTTTATCTCCTGTTCTCTTAGTTCTGTTAGTGTTGTACAATGTGGTATACCTAATGGTACAGCTTTAAACTGCTGTGTTTTGATGTTTTGTTTATGCTCTCCATAATTACAGGCCATGAAATATTACTTTACAGATAAACAGTAGCATATTATAGAGAATAAATTATGGAGTACCAAATGTGGCTTGCTCTTGATTGATACAATTAGACAGAATTACTACATATATTCATATAAAAAGAAAATTAGACTTTTAAAAAAGTCAATATTTTTGACTGAACACAGAAAAAATCATTTAACAATATATGCTTTTTGATTTCATGCAGCGGAATTTCACTGCAATAATATGAAATCCAAAAATAAGGAACCAGATTTTGGATTTTTCTTTGGAAAAAGTTATTTCTGTCTTTCTAGAAACAGAAGACTGCTGCTTTTTGCATTTCAAATTAATATATATTTTAAAAATAGTGTTTGAAAACACCTGTGTTCTTTAACTGAATTTTTAACATAACATGTCTGTCTTTTGAAACACAATTTTTCTTTCAAAGTGTAAGATAGGAAAGGCAAAAGGTAAATGGAAAATATCAGTGAAATGTGTAAACTCTCCCAAGATTGCTACACTTTCAAAAGTCTCATCAATTAAAGCACAAAGTAGCTCACTAATCTTATGTTTGAATAATTCTACCTGAAATATTTCTTGGGCATAGAAAATTGAATAGCAATGTTATTGTTGTCAAGTTCTTTAATTACAATTTCAAGGACTGGTGAATGCATGAGAGGTATAATATTAGCTAATTGATTTTAATCACTAAACTCTGTTCCTCTCATTTCCTATAAAAAATGCTTGAGTCTCTTAAGCAACACTTATTTCTATACTTATGTTTTTTGTTTACAATTTTTACTTTACAAATTATTTTATACATACATGATCAACCTGGCCAGCATATTACTGTTTCTTTATTGTTTCTCATTTGCAAAACACTTATATTTTCATATCTATTTCATACATTTTTTTTCTAATAGAGCTACACTTATAATAAAAAAAAAAAAAAAATTCAGTATAAACTAAAAAATGTGGTCTGTGTTCTAGTTACTAAGAGATAAATCAATTCTAATTTTTCTGTGCAGTCTTTTTTTGTCAAAAATAGGTAAAGTCACTGAAAATTGCAGAAATATTGATAGCAGAAACTATAAAAGATACCAGTATATTCAAATTATGATTTCTCTTTTATATCAAGTATAGAATATATCACAGACTGAGATGAGCATGTAACCAAATATGGCATTGATATTTTTACTCCTAGAGGACTGATTATTGACATAACTTAATTGTCTCTTTGTTCATGACTTCTATAATTTCTCAATCTTTAAAATATGCCATGCATTTTATGTTAATCCCAGAATTTTTTGAAATAAAATGAATACATGGAAATGGATTGTTGTGAGAGGAATTTAGCATGTTACAAATATTGAAGTTATGACAAGGTAGGAGAATGTGATTGTAGTGTGAGAACAAAGCCTCTTTAATCAGTTACTTGTAGTTCAGAAATGTGTTTGGCCACTTGAGCCAGACTCTGTCATTAAAAGTTTTTAGAGTATTTTAATTGACTACTTCAATTGGAAAAAATAAATTGTATGCCTCTAACAAAGAATGAGCCAGAAAAGAGATTACAAGTAGTCCAAAGGAGGCATTTTAATACAGTGGTAGCAACATACCTAAAATTCCCTGGGCTGTAGCAAACACTACTAAAAAGGTTCTCTAAATATCTGGTGGATTAGTAGATAATAGAAAAATTTACTGTAAGAGACATCTGTGGAAAGATCCTAAAATTAATTCTTTGTATGCAATTTAATTTTAAAGATGGACTATAAATTAAAATATCCAAATGTCAATTTAATTTTGCAAATTAATCTAAAAGTTTCCTGAAAGATTAAGATTACTGTGTCCATTCTTTGTATCTAAACAGTTCCCAATGTCTGTCAGAGAAATGTTGTGTAAAATGTAGTATCATATGGAATGAAGTACCATGCAACGTTATCTCTCCTGAACCTTTATAGAAGTGAATGTAAAGCTTTCTATTTAGTAACAAAGGAGAAAATTTGTCTAATCTAATCTAATTTGTCTTATCTAAACATTTGTCTAATCAACTCACCCTTTAAAAACCTTTGTGAGAAAGGGAAACACTGGGAAATGGTACTCAAAACTGTATCATTTTACAAAAACGCATTTAAATTTTGATTTTCAACTTCTGATTTTCAAGCTGAAATACAGCTTCCATTATTCTTGTATTAAAACTTAAAAATTTTAAATTTTGAATTAGAAAGTATCAATTTTTTTTTACATATTTAGAATGGCAAATGAAAAAAATGTTGATTTGTCAGTCCTTTCACAAAACTAAAAAATCAATTATTCAGTTGCCTCTTCCAAAAATACTTAATACTAAACTTTAGAATACTGTTTTTCTTTCTCAATGCTGACAAAGTGTTGATCTCAATTCCTGTCATGTTACCATATGCATGTCAATGCATAACTTCTAAGAAATCATGCTATTTTATCAGCGGACAGGAAAAAATAAAAAATACATAAAACTAAAAATATAAGAAAACTAAAATCAAAAGGGTATAAGTAGGGATGTTGAATGCACTTAAAAGTCCCAAATTCTCAAAGGCAGTATCTGGTAATCATAGCATCATAAGGTCATTCTATGGAGTTGGGTTGGAAAAGATCATCAGAGAACATCATGTCCAACCCTTTAGCAAAGCACTGTCATGTTCACCACTAATCCATATCCCCAGGCGCCACATCCACACGTTTTTTGCATACTTCCAGGCATGGTGATTCTACAACCTGATCTGCACATGTTTCAGTGCCTGATCACTCTTTTATTGAAGGAATTCTTCCTAAAATTAAATATAAAAGTCCTCTAGTACAACTTTAGGCCATTCTTCTTGTCCTGTTGATGGTTGCCTTGAAGAGACTAATCCCCCCGTGACTTCAACCTCCTCTCAGGCAGCTGTAGAGTGTGATAAGGTCTCACCTGAGCCTCCTTTTTTCCAGACTAAACACCCCCAAGTTCCCTCAGCTGCTCCTCACAGGACTTGTGCTGCAGACCCTTCACCAGCTCCATTGCCCTTCCCTGGACTCACTCCAGCCCCTCAGTGTCTTGAAATGAGGGGCCCAGAACTGGACACAAGAATTGAGGTGTGGCCTCAACAGGCAAAGTTTTAGGTTTTCTAATAAGCCTAATATAATGTAACAATGAGGATTTTTTTAAGATTATGTTATCTGGCTTTAGGAGGATTAACTCCTATCTGTGTGCCTGTTGTGGTGTTAGAGTTTGGATTACACACTGTTTAAACAGTAACTCCACCTCTTGTTACAGGATGTCCCAGGATATAAGGGCAGTTTTTCTCCAACATTATTGATCTGGCTAGTGCTTTACTTACTTAATATAGATACAGATGCCAATTGGTTATCATCAGTGGTAAGACTAGTTTTGAACCTTAGAATTGCAGAACAGTATGTTCTACCGCCATATAAGAAACCAAATAAGAATATTATTTATGAATATCATCTAAAGGTGATTATGCTCCTGACCTTTTTTAATTCCTCAGGAAGTTATTAGGAAGGTAGAAAGAGGTAAGATGAGATACTCCATTTACTTCAGCATTTTTAGAACAAAAGCTTAATAAGGAAAACGAAAAATCATGCAGTATAAAAATCTTGTCAAAATTCTAAATTTGGTTCTTATCATAAAATATTCTTAAGAAATGTCTGGTCACTGGAATATTTTTCTCATCTCTCAGTTCTGTATAAGCTATTTTGGTATGCTAACTTCAAAGTGTGGGATGTAATTATTTTTTTCCATTGTAACATGACATCTCAGCTAGTACAGAATTTCTGGCTTCACACTCTTTCCTCCTCCATCTCCTGAATTTTTATTTTCCTCCTTCTCTTCTTCTTGTCACTTTGTCTCATATTCTGATAGCCTCTGTCAGCCTTAATCACAAACTTAACTTTCTTCTCATCCATTTTTCATTTTCCTTTCCCTCATGTAACATGAGGGCAACTTGTGTATGTATGTTCTCTTAGCAGTTCATTTTCTGCTTTAACATATACACAGCCCTGAGGCAATTTCCACATATCATAGATCTTGCTTTTTTCAATTCATTTGGTCCCAAATGCCCTTAATTCAGGGAGATTCAGTTACTTATGTGTGGTTTAGGTACATCAATCCACATCTTACCATAAAGAAGTCCATATGTGTGCCCAAGTCCGTAGGAATTAAAGGACTCGAAATATGCAGTAAGGTAGAGAGGTGATTTTGGGTCTCTTGAGTCCTTGAGACTTGCTGTCCTGGTTTCAGCTGGGATCGAGTTAATTTCTTCCTAGTAGATGGTGCAGTGCTGTGCTTTGGATTTAGGAGGAGAACAGTGCTGGTAACACTGATGTTTTAGTTGTTGCTAAGCAGGGCTGACACTGATGCAAGGACTTCCCAGCTTTTCCTACTGCCCTGCCAGCAAGGAGACCAGGGGTGTACAAGATACTGGGAGAAGACACAACTGGGCCAGCTGATCTCAGCTGACCAAAGGGATATCTCAAACCATATGGCACCATTCTGAACATCCTGAATGGTAAAATGAGGGCAGTTGGTCTGAGGGTGCAGCCCCCTGTTCAGGGACAGATTGGGCATACATCAGTGGATGATGAGCAATTACATTGTGCATCATCTGCATATTCTATCACTATTATTATTTTCCCTTAATTTTTATGCCTAAGGGATTTTTTTTTTTTTATCTTGATCCATGGCTTTCACCTTTATTTTTTGTTTCTCTTCTCCAATCTTTTACATATACACAATCTCCTTTGCACCTGATATCAGGGGAAAAAGAAACTCTAAAAGATCTTTGCAAATGTCAAATATTTAGACTAAGGGAAAAAACCCCAAAAACAATGCCACGAACAAAACCCAAACAGAAAACAACATAAACAAACAAACAAGACTGATAAACCCTCAAAACTGCCAACAAAATCCAACAACAAAAGAAAAGAAAGAAACCCACCGAAACAACCATAAAAATCAAGGGGAAAAAAAACCCAAAAAACAACAACCCCCCCCCCCCCAAAAAAAAAACAACACAGGGATAATCTAATACCCTGAGCATTCAGAGGAAAGTTTTCTGCTTAAAGTAGTATTTAGAGTTAGTAGGCCAGTATCACCTTGTAATTAAGTGATCTCCTGGCTTAATTTTCTTTTGTGAGCAATGGGAGGCTGTACATGAACAAATGCTTTTGTTATGTCTCTCTTTTTTTAAATCTTGCTACTCCTAGTGAATTGGTAAAAAGAAGAATATGACATGATGTCTTTTCTATGTATTTGTAGGGACTGGTCAATTCATCAATTTAGTACTGAATTCGTTACTCAAATTTCACCTTAACCATCCTTACGTATTTGATAATTCATATAATTTTGCCTTCCTTAGTCTTGAGGGAAGGATGAAATTTTGAAGTGAAAATAATGATGAAAATGTTTATCATTGCAGCATTCTGTGACATGTCATGTCAATATTGAAAGAAAGGAAGATGACTGTTTGGTTATTGCCAAAAGAGATAAAATTCATCAAGTAGTATTTTAGAAGGCTATGGGGTTTTTACTTCTTTTTTCCTTGAAGATTTTGAATATTCTTGAATATTCTTGCCCACATAATGTAGTACACCTGTAAGAATTTTTCAACTTTTCAGCAGCTAGTTCCTTTTCTAAGAAATCACTGGCATCCCTGTAGTGAGATGTCTTGCAGTCTTAGAATTTGCCTTGTCTTATCTATAAAGTTACATTAAAAAAAAAAAAAAAAAAAAAAAAAAAAAAAAAAAAAAAAAAAAAAAAAAAAAAAAAAAGCTCTAGAGCGTGTCATTGGTGTCAAAATGTCTTGGACACCATGTCCAAATAGTCATTGCCATGGAACTGTTACTATGGTTAGACCCTTCAGTTATAAGCCAATCCAGCTGTGACTTTCAGTACAAAAGGAGTAGTAATACTGTTCTCTTTTTCTCCCTAAGGGAAGAAAAAAGAAAAGTAAATGTCTGAGGTTGCCCTTTACTTTGGGCATACATGGACTTTTGAGATGCTCCTCCTGGCAGGAAGCACTATTTAATTCTCAGGGAGGAAACCAAACTGATGTACACAAAGCCAGACTGTAGTAACCTGTGAACTGATGAAAGTACTACTGTATTTAGCTGCAAAATGAATGAAGTCTCCCTAAAAGATGATGGAAAATAATTCTGTTCCACAATTCCCTAGGTAAAATAAGCTATATTTAAATTAACAAGCAATGTGGCATAGTAGAAGCATAGCTCTAGCTGGCTCCTGTGAGCTGATGGAAATGCTGCCTTCTGCATGGAACTGTTTCAGTGCCTTCACAGGGCTCATCTGCCAGGTCAGTTTTGCCCAAAAGCAATATAGCAGTGCTTTGAGTCCTCCCTGCCATGTCGAATCCAAGCCTGGTGAGTGTGAATGATCAGATTTGCTTCAGAAGCAGATTTCTGATCCAAGCTGAAACATTAATATATCCACACACCTATATATCACTTAAATACTTTGGGTGGCAAATTCAATCCCTCAAACAAATGTAACATTACAAAGTGTGCAAAGTTAAACTCTGTAACTCATAGTCACAGAACACAAGGGATGCCAAACTCCTACCGATGGGGTTCTAAACCTCTAATACAAATTTGTGGAAGGAAAATATATTAGATACAAATAAATAGAAAGATATTACTTCTAGCTGCAAATGTTCTGGAGAAACGACTGGAAGAATTAAACATTGAAGTACTACGTCCAATTTGCCCTGCTCTTGAACTGGTTTCCAGTTGCCTGCTGTTGATCACTCTGAGAAACAAATGGGCAAGGTGTAACCTGGTACGAAAAGCCTCATGTTGACTAATCCACCCAGTAATGTTACACAGCACATGAGATGCAGGCAAAAGTCCACAAATATCCAGAAAGTTTGCTCAGTTATTAATTTCAATTTGTCCTTTGGAGATAAATATCCATGTCCACTGATGAGTTACAGAGCCTAAGCTCCTGCCTTGGCAATGCAGGTGCTTCAAGACAGGCATAAATGTAATTCAGGTAATAGACTTTAAAGGCAATAAATTCAATATTTTTCTCTGTAGAATTTTACTTTTATTGCTGTATGTTAGCAGAGACAACAATAAATAAAATCTGAATTTAATTATTAAGTATTTCCATGATAGTAGGGCACACTTTTGTCTTTTTTTTTCAAGTTTCACTACCAATGTAGGGTTTTGATAAGTAAATGTTTAAATCTTATACAATACCTGACAATAAATCTATAAAAATAGCTGATGCTAAAGACTACTTCCCTCCCATGTATTTCAGCTTATGTTTTGGAAAATCCTGAATTTCAGACTACTCTGTCTGGATATGAACTTACAAATATTATGCTTGAAAAATCCATGTCCTGAAGTGCCAAAAAAATTAGCAAAATTATTCTCAGGAAATCTGTAAAAATCCTGACAGCTGTAGAGTGCACTTGAGGATACGCCAGACTTAAAAGATTTCATAGAAATGAGGCATATTCATCCCAATTTATGTGTCAATTGGGGGATTTTAAAGAAAAAGAAATCTCTAATAATATGGAGTAATTAATACATAATGTCAATGGGAAGTTTTACTGAAAATTACAGTCTGGATGTCCCAAGAAGTTTCTCTGTATCAATTATGTATAAATAGAACAACTATTAATAGAATGGATTTAATGGTAATCATCTGTACTTTACTGTACAGAGAGGTAAATATTTTGAAACCATCAAGCTCATTTCAAGGAGGTAATATAGAATAGTTAATTCTTTTAAAAGTGAAACAAAATGCATGGAGGAATTAAGCAAAAAGAATACATAAAATATAATATATTTCCATATGGTGCAATAATGTCTGAGAACATGTAAGTAAATTAGTTCAAGGGTTAATTATTTTCCATGGAAGCAGATGGAACCTACTAACTTTTGATAACATTAACCTTTTTGCAGAATCAGAAATTGTGGGTTTTTTTTCTGATGTGTTTAAAAATATTTTGCAGAGCAGAAAACGAAATATCCGTAACAGTAAGACAGTGGTTTCAACAAATCAGAAGCTGGTGGAAGTGATAGAGACTATTTATTTAATAGTTACTGGCTTTCTGTAGAGAGTCTTCTGTCTGACATTTGCACTTAGCATATTTCACAACAACAGTTTTAGACACTTAAAAAAAAGTTAAGTATAACTTTATAAATTACTTTGACAGATTTCTCTGGAGTCCCTTTGAGTAGTTACTCGTTTATTACACTGTAATAAAGAAGACAGGTGTGATTCTTCTATGGAGCTCCTTTGAGATGAAAAGACTTACAAGCAAAATACATTATTTCTACATATGCCAAATTTTCAGACATATTTCTGGCTATAATTTTACATGGAAAAAGCTGCCAAAGTGTGTGGGTGTATTTCAGATGCAGTTACTTCCAAATTTGAAAGGATCAAATACATGGGAGAAATCTATAATCCATAGAGGATTATGATAAAACGTAATAAAAAATGTCATTCACATTTTGTAACTAAAATAGTCTATGTGGAAAGTCATAAATCACAGAGCTTCTTTTTCCAAAGACATTCTAAGTTCATATAATTTTGGTGTAAGGACTTCTATAATATCATTATTTTTAAACTGCATTTTTTTCTGGTGCCACGTGTTGTAATTAACAGACAACTCATAATGGTGTTAAAGTAAAATACCTCTTTCTTTGTGTTAATCCAGGGAAGAAAACCTGTTTGATAAACCCCTAAAAGGTGTTATTCAAGTAAGTGATAAACCCCACCTTAGTACTCTTGCATGTCTTATTAACTCTGCAGATAAGTACTAGGTAACAGAGTGAGACTGAATGAGAATTGATCAATTTTCTGATTAGAAAATTTAGATAATAATCTTCCCCCAGGACAGTATGCATTTTCATACATAATGATGTGTGTTCAGACAGGAATTGATAGGATTCCGTTGTAAGAAGGATCTCCAAAGCTGAGAATTTCCAATTAGAGCATATTTAGGAAGTTCTGGAAATTGGTTATAAGCATTGTTAACATCTTGCAGCACCAACATTAATTCCTTATTTTAATTTTAACTAAGATATACTCTAGATACTTCCTAGATTCTATGGAAAATGTTTGTACCTTAAAATAGAAAAGAAAAAAACCACAGCAGGTTGATTTAAGAATGTTAG
>WEIU01003651.1:55112-82339 GCA_013389925.1 Aegithalos caudatus
TTTAATATATTCACTTGAATCATGCTTCTTCACGACAAGAGAAAGTTTCTCTTTAAGTATATTGAGTCAAAGTGTTTTTTAACTGTAGAGGCACCTAAGTTTTTTCCTATTGTTGTGAAGGTAGTATTTGGTAACTGACTCAAATCACCTTCATTTGGACTGGATTATATCTTGCTTCCTAAGGCAGCTTTCACAAATTATAGATTAGCAATCTTCCACCCACACTTCTCTTCCAAATTGGAGTAAACATAGTAATTTGCCTGGCATTTTCAACTAATATGTAGTTAAAAATAATTGGGGAAAAAAAGGAGTCCCATGTTATTTACAACGAAGATAAGAAAGTAACTGTATAATGTTTCATAGGAATAGAGAATTTATGTAGTGAAATAATTAGTAAAAATATTTTATTTTTTACCTTGAAGAATTTTTGCCGGAGTATTTCAGAACAGCATTGCAAATATTACATTAAAAGATTTCTCAAAATTATCTTAATCTGGTGGGTCTGTGTGTTTTGTTTTGGTTTTGGGTTTATTTTGAGAATTGGGGAAAGGACTGATGAGGACAAACACCTGTTTATTGTTAGTGGAATAGGGATTTAACAGCATCACCATTTGAGTAGGCAAAAAAGCAGTTGGCTTCCAATGCACCTATGAAATGCTATGACATGAAGTACAAGTCTAAATTTTCTCTTGGCAACTAGTGTTTGCACTGATTTTTATAGGTTGTGGACTGGATCTAGACAGTCATTCACATATTATACATTTACAACTATTTTCTGACCTGATGATATACTTTTAAAGAGATGTTTTAATCCTGACAGAAATATTAACTGTGCGCACTAAAGATATCTTTGCACGATTTCCTAATATCATTTAATATTTCCATATATAGGGACACTCTGGAATCTTGTGAATAAAAGCTTTCAAAAGCAAAATTAAAAATATTCATCACCCAAATTTATGTAGCACAGAGAAACTGACATCTGTATCCACTTACATGCATATTAAACAGAGTACTAATAAATACATTTTAAAATATCCCTATGTTTCAAGTTCTTGTTGGATGCTTGTCCTTTTTGCACTTCTCTGATTGCAGTGATATTCAGGGTGGGATGCCGAAATGGCAGGATGAGTTTTCTTCCCATTAAACTGTATGATAGAATGAAAGTGTTCAGAGAAATATTTTATAATTAATGCTGCCTGCAGAAAAAGGGCATCACATCACTGTTCAGAGATGACAGACCCTACTTCACTGGCTAGACTGAATATCTATTATTGTGTACAGTTCTGAACACTTCAGTACCAGAAATATCTGAATCAATTGGGAGGAAATAGAAGAAATCCATGGATTAAGTAAGAACTATTCTATTACATTTCCACAGGATAGGCTTATTTTCTGAAATTGGTACTGTATTATATCAATATTCTTTGAATTCAGTGGTCAGAACAGATTTAAAGGGGTAGTTGTTATATATGTAACATCCGGTTTTGTGTCATCCTCTGAACTGCCTTCATCCAATATGTAGTTCCAGTGGCGTGTTCCTCTTTATTGCCAATTTCTCCTGTCCCCTCAATAATACCATACTTCATACTCAAACTGATAACACAAAACTGTCCAGCATGCAACTTAAGTAGAATGCATTTATCTTACACTGCTGGCAGGGCCCAAGTATGCGTTTACAAATATACAAAAATTTACATGTACGATATAATTTTTCTTCTGCAAACCCAAAATCTCAGGAGTCATATGGAAGAAACAAAACCCAATGAAAAACTGTAGTGAAAGAATGTGTGAGAAAATCAACCTCACAAAAGTTTAAATTATGAAAATAAATCTGCTTGAACTTCTGTAAATTTGCACAAAGCCAAAGCTGCACCAAACAAGTATTGTTGGAGTCAATGTGATAGTGTTCAATCATTTTTCATGCTGTTTTTCTTTTAAATATGGTCCCTGATACATATAGTGAAGTATAGACACATAAAGACATCTGTGTGTAAATCAGATTTTCTCAGTTTGTGTATTTGATTTTGTAATCAAACCAGCATTTTTCTAGTATAAGCTTTCTCCTACCAATTGCATTTTCTGTCCTATGCTCATTATTGTCCATGTAGTGAAAAAATTGTATTTTTTTTTACCCCATGTTTCCAACTTGTCCTTTCTTTCATTTGTGCTTGACCATAAACTACTATTTGCCATGACTATGAGTCTTGCTCGCAATTTTTGTTCTATCATTGTAAGTATTTTTCTACTGAACTTCACTTGTCTGTTTACTTATTCTATTCATTTCCAGCATTTGATGTTTTCCTTTAGATCATTTCTTCACTTAAATCCTGTACCTGATGGTATCTTTTTCATCTGTTACACAGATTGGCATATTTCTTTAAAAACTGGGCAAATAAACAAGCCCAAACAACCAACCCTCCTGTTTTATTTTGTGATCTTTCAACAGAGAGTTTTATCTAAATTGTTACATCTTTCTAATGGCAACCCGCTGTGACTATCCTCTTCCATTTCCTTTCATTTATTGTTTATTTAATCTAAGCATACAGAGAGAATAGACACATTCTACTTTGTTACTCTTTCAACAATTTTTCCATTTTCTTCACAATGATTATTGATGATATAATAGTCACTTTGATGGCATTCATGGCTAGGCTCATTTGCCAGCTTCCATGTCTGGCCAATTTACAGAAATGCAGTATTTTTTGACTTCCGTTTTCTAGTTCTTTCACTTAACATAAATGGCCTGTGGGAGAAACGTCTCATCAATGGGGGTAATCACGGTGAAAGGATGCCTGCCCTTTCTCAGATTAGTGGGAAAAGAGACCATTCTAACTCCTGTCTGTCCTTGATGGATGCTTCCCTTAACATTTTCAAAGGTTGATACCTTGAAGGAAAGTCAAGAAAGAGAAGCTAAACTTAAAAGCTCAGAACTTACTCTTTTTATTTCTCTATGGAGAACACCAGGAAGAATTTTATTTATTCAAAGTAAGAAAACTGGAAAAGAGTACTCTGAAGGCATCTTGGTGGTCATTTGGTATCCCAACTAGTCAGTCACAGTTAAATGGATATTTAAGCTTTAAGAAATGTACTGGCAAGAAACCCTGTCAGCAGTTCCAGACAGAGGCTTCCAGGCAGAGTGTTATCCAGCCGTAAGACAGCTACAGTCTTTTGGGAGCAGCATTTACAAGCTGTTCATGCTGGTAAGATCAGAAAACCAAGTTTGATTCATGGTAAAAGCTCTAGGGCATGTTTATACTGTCTGCTTTACTGTCACTAAAGTATTAATCTGGGTCTTCAGGTCCAAAAAATGACCTAATGCCTTGAGTTAAGAAATTAATCTCAAATAACTAGAATAAACTGCTGGATTTTTTTTTTTTTCTTACATCCATGACTGCTTGATGCACTGGAATTATTACATAAATTTTAATTACCAAAGTGGATTTCAGTGTTAATGAAAACCATAAAAATATTTAAGAGTTGCAACACTGCCTCATCTCTTGGATGGAACAGTTGAATTAAAGTACATTTCTAAAGAACACTGGTGTACTTTTACTTCATGTGACTGTCCCCTTATGTTATTTTCATCCATTCAAAGCAGTGTAAGCTTCATTTAAGGATTCCCAAAATGTGTCTCATGGATTGTAAGTCATCTGTGAAGTGTGTGCATGTTCTGACAAGGAGTGGCTCTGTAGACATGGTCAGCCTCAAGTGACCCAGCTGATTGCCAACACTTCATTCAGAATCCAGTTCTTCTGGAAGAGCATCAGTGGTTGAAAGACTTGATGATCAGTCTGATCAGAATTCAGTGCATCCTGCTGCCCTGGCATCAAGATGCAGGCAAAACTCAGAACTCCCTAAATTAGGTCTTAAATGTTCTTCCCATCCTTCCTGCATGCATGTTCTGCCTGACGAGATTATTTTATTAAGCTTGTTTCAGAGACACCTTAGAGTGTATCCCCAAGTTTTGAGAGATGGGGACTTCCCAGACTGATATTCAATCCTAAAGCTTGTGGCACTGCAGAGGGGCAGAGCTACTACAGCATGTGCCCAAGACAGCAATCACACATCCTGGTGAAGATCTGCTCTGTTCTGCAGATGCAAAATTGTTTTGTATGCAGGCATTGGGAAAAACAGTTAATTTTTTTTTTTTTTAATTTAAAAGCTGATTTTTAAAAAAAATGTATTTTTCCTTAAAATTCTGTAGTTTCATTTTGCAGCTTCACATAAACATTTGTAAATATATGTTCAATACAGTTATATATTCCTTCTCTAGTTTTCCTCTTTAGCAATAGACGACTATTTTTGGATTTTTTTAAATTACCTTTTAAATTACCTTTTAATTCTTAGCCTAGGAACTGATATGATTTCCTATTTTTTTCCTAATTAATTAACTCATTTTTATATTACAATCATTTAATCAAACAAATGTTCATGTAATCTCAATTCTATCTGCAATGAAATTTTTTTTTTTTTTTTAGAGAAAAGATTTTAGTCTCAGTAAGATACCTGATTAATAGGAAATACAGATTTATTATTTTTTTCTTGTGGACAGATAGTGTTTGAGTTGCAATACTATATCTCTCCCTGTTCTTAGAAAGAATAAAATGCTGCGTTAAATCAGCAAATTATACTTTCTTTTGGCAAGTATGTGCAAATCAGTAAATCGCTTGCCTCTAGATTGTTTGGGTTGTAAACAGAAATTAAGATGCTTACTTGTATATTTTACCATTTTTATACACCTTCCCCATAATCTTTTAGGCAATTATTATTAATTTTTATCTTTCTATGAACTTTAATATTCTATGCACTGATTTGCTATCTGGAACATGTGACTAGTTTGAAAAACATTCTTGATGTACTTCTTGATGGAAGTTCATCTTTCATCCAAGAATGGTTAATTTGAAATATTTTTGATCTTCACATCACTTGGAGAGATTAGTTCATATTTTTTTCGGGTTGCCTGATACTCCTATGTATGGGACACTAGTTAAGAAGTTTATCATCATCACAGAATCATAGAATCATGACATGGTTTGGGTTTAAAGGGACCTTAAAAGTCATTTAGTTCCAACCCCCCTCCCATGGGCAGGGACAGCTTCCGCTGCATTTTACTTTTTAAATTAATTCTTAAATATATTTTTCTATGGTAAAGTGTTGGTAGCCACACTGTAGAGGTCATATGCCTTGAAGAAAATACTTCTACTGCATTTCCAAAAAAAAAAAAAAAAAAAAAAAAAAAAAAAAAAAAAAAATCCATTTTATTTTCTGACCTAGCTTAAAATGTGAGAAGACATTTTTGCCTTTAAGAAGCAAGGCAGCCGTGTCTCACCTCAGCAATAGAGCTGTTCCAAATTACATTTACTATGTAATTTTCATATACCTGGTATAATTTTCATATACTATTAAGCCTTCATAGTCTTAATGATGTGTTTTTTTCAGTTGGAATGTCTGTGATGTATGCATTCTTAAATTAGGATCCAGATGGAGTCTGGCAACATAATTCAGTATTTTCAATAATTGTCGAAAACTGTCATTTTGCAATATTTAACTTCTAAATTGCATAGTAGGTGTTTTATTTAAAGTGAATACAAATTTGTAGTAGTTATGGGACTTTATATTCACTTGAAAAACATTATTGAAATTCTTTTGTAAAACTGAGGCAGTAGTCATGAGATGCATGAACTGCTGTGTGAAGTCTCTCATTCTATAGAAATATTTTACAAAGAAAAATAAATTAAAAAATCTAATATTATCTTTTACTGAAAGGTCCTAGTTTTTTAGGTAAGATATTTTCCTGTGGCATTTTGACTCCCTCAAATTCTTGTGTATCTAATTAAAATTCATTCCCAATTACTGAGGCTATTACTCTGCAGAGATCAAATATATTTGCAAATACTTTGCTGCTGAAAGCTGTCTTCATATACTTAATATAGGTTGTGGATCCAATGTTTATTAAAGGCTGCTGAACATTTCTGTTTTATGTTAACCACCTCTGAGAGGGTGATGATGTATGAATTTGATAGCCAGCAAGTTGGGAGAACCATCTGTTTATAGTTTTTTAACGTAATTTTGCAATCACTACCAGGTGAGTTTCTAGGAAGTATATTTTATAAATATCAAGTAAATAAAATTACCACTATGGAGGTGAGCTATGAAATCATTATTATTGAATCATAGGTTTGTGAAAGAAATCTGGAGGTCAGTTTGTTGTAACATATTTTCCAAGGACTGTTTGTTTCCTAAGACTGTGTTGAAAACATTTAATAATCCTTCAAGTTATATGTGCTTGGTGACATAGTTCTGGTGGGAGCCAACAATATGTTGCAAACTTATAGATGTATCCCAAATCTTCCCTCAGACATTAAAAACTGGAGGAAAAAATAGAAAATTCAAACCAAAAAACCAACCCAATCACTCTCCCAAGCCCCAGCCAGCTGATGATTCCTTGCTGCTTGAAACAGAATGGGCATTCAGACATTCTTCAGGAAGAGATGGAAGGAGAAAAATTCAGTAATAAGCTGTGTCTCTGAAAGGAAATTTGAATAACACACCTAAATGCTGGTGAGATAGCTATGGAGTGTGTGGACAAATCAGAAGGTTGAAAACACCCTGTTCATTCACTGAGAGGTGCCTTCTGTCAATGTGTTTGGGAAGCAAGCCAGGGAGACCTTGAGAACAAGGGGAGGCTCCAAGCCTGCTCATAAAATGCCCCACTGGGTGCCAGGAGGTGCCTCAGTGGGCTTAGGAAAAGGAGTGCCAATGAGTAAACAGAGGCAAAACACACACACCTTGCTGCAGGGACTAGCTCATGACTTGTTTCTAGGGTTTAATAAGTGCTAAATACATCTGTTACCTCCAGGCTTGAGGAATAAAGGGAAAGAGTATTTTAAAGGCCCCTGGGGTGAGATTCTGTCTAAGAGATGTAAGGTAATTAGGCAGTAGCTTTAAGAGGACTGCTTCATTAGCAGAAGGTTAGGTTGACTTTCGCTTTCCAAGATTCATTGAGGGCTCATTTATCTCTTTAACTGTAGAGGGAAAGGAGAAATGTCCTGGCAATCCCACTCCCCTCTCCTCCATCCCCACATATATTCCTGTTCTTCACTGTAGCCCAGAGTGAGGGTACAGGACTTCTGTATTTGCCTCCTTTAACCGAGGGCACTTTTCAGACTGTCTTAATGAGGGTAGCTGTAGGTTAGTCCTGATGAGGAGGTGGTTTAAATTTTCTGTTGAAGCTCTCCCACAGATTAGTGAAGAATTTAAGGTTAACCTTGCCAAAGATTGCAGAAGTAAGACAGGTCTTCTGGAGGTTTAATGCCTTACGTCAGATTATCATAGTCCATATTCTGGTTGGCACTGCCAGCTCTTTGAAGTATTTACTTATAAATGTCATTGGATAAAATTAATGTCTGCATTTTTTTTTTCCTGAAAGAAGTATGGGGGGAGGGCAAGCACAGAAGAAAACCAAAAAGCCTGAAGAAGACTTCCAACCTCTGCCAATTAGGAAGGAAACAATTCCACTAATGGTGCCTTATATACAATGTAAGACATTTTCTCTGTTTTTGAAAGTACAAAGTAATTGACAGCTATAATTATATTTAGCCATATGATTCAAATGAATAAAACCCCATGACTGCAGTACAAGGTGTCTTGCAAAGAGAGTAGCTGTTAAAAACAAATTGGCCTGCCAGTGAGAGTTATTGAATTTAGGACCTTACTTACAAAGATGGAATAGCTAATGAGAAAATGCACGTTCTGGATCCAAGGTGATGTGCCCACACCATATGAACACTGCGGTCCTGGCTCAAAAGGTTTTGTCCTGAAAAAGATGCCTGTTTATGTCTTTTGTTCAGGACTGCCCTGATGAAAGAACCTATTAAATAAAACTGTATGCACAGATGGATGAAGGCAGTCTGCCCCTAGATCTTGAGTCTTTGAATACATACATATATGTTGAGACCTAAAGATATACTTCAATATATTATTAAGCCAGGCAATTAAGATATATCTATTTATGGTAGTTATAGTCTAATTGTCACCACTGACAATAAAATAGTCTGTAGATTGTGGGAGAAGCATTATATCCTTCTCAACAACACATTAATGGCACAACAAGAAGCCTGCTGTGTACAGGCTTGTTTTCCTTGGAGTTTAGTTATATCTTATATACTATGTATTACACTCTGAACAATGAATGCAATCAAAGTTCAGTGTAATTATTTTTTATATAACATTTATATATATTATTAAAACAAATATTTTTAAAGCTTATTTAGAATTATTTATTTTCCAGCAGAGAAATCAAACTTTATGAGGAAAATCCTAATAGTGTCTCCAAATCCAGTTTAATCTATTTATCAGCTCTTTGAAATTTTTCCGTTGATAGCTGAAATGGAAGAGGAGAGAAGATATTGCTTTTATTACAAGCCTTGATGGCAATGAACTCTTGTTCCACATCATTGTACCATATGTTTAGAGATTACTTAGAAATTGTAGGTTTTTAAAATCTTATTTATTTAATAAAATCTCTATATGTATTTTCTTCTAATAGCCCTTGGTTTGATCACTTTTCAAAATAAATACTAAATTGTAGAAAAGTTGTATACCTTCTCTAGGTTTCTCCCTGTGATATTGTCTGGAATTTACTTTTGTTATTACTTTTTGAAGTTTCTCTTATTTTACTGTGAAATATGAAACAAATACTAACTATTTGTTAATCTCTTCATTTTGGCTTAAAACACAAATCCGTTTTGGCTGTGACTTTCTGAGTTTAAATGACTGTCATACCAAGAAGAAACAATGACTCCTAATTTCAGAGATGAAGGGAAGCTGTAATGGGTTGCCCCCAGCTGGATGCCAGGTGCCCACCAGAGCCTCCCTATCACTCCCCTTCGCAGCTGGGCAGAGGAAGGAAAATATAATGAATGCTCCATGAGTTGAGATAAGGACCAAGAGAGATCCCTCACCAAATAGTATCATTGGCAAAACAGACTAGAGTTAGAGATAATAATTGAATTTATTACTAACAAAAGAAGGAAGACAATGAGAAATAAAATAAGAGATTAAAATCTCCTTCCCTCACCCTTCCCCTACCCTGGCTCTACCTTCCCCTGTGGCACAGGGAGATGGGAATGTGGTTAAGGCCAGTTCATTATGCCTTGTGTCTGCTCCTGCTCAGGGAGAGGAGTCCTTCCCTTGCTCCAGGTTGGGGTCCCTCCCATGGGAGACAGTCCTTCATGAACTTCTCCAACGTGAGTCCATCTCAGGAGCATCAGTGCTCCCCAAACTGCTGCAGTGTGGGTCCCTCTGCCATGGGGTGCAGTGCCTCAGGCACAGCCTGTTCCAGCCTGGGTCCCCCAAGGGGTCACAAGTCCCAGCAGCAAACCTGCTCCAGCCTGGGCTCCTCTCTCCACAGCTCTGCAGGTCCCTGCCAGGACCCTGCTCCAGCACAGGCCTCCCACAGGCTCACAGCCTCCTCTCAGCCACCCANCTCCTCCTCCTCCTCCTCTACTGACCTTGGTATCTGCAGAGCTGTTCTTTTCACCTATTCTCACCAATAACTTTTTTTTTCTTCCTAAATACTTTAGCAAAGTGGTTCACTATCATTCCTGTTGGGCTTAGGCTTGACCAGTGGCACATCCCTTCTGGAACCATCTGGCACTTGCTCTGCTGGACATGGGGAAACTTCTGGCAGCTTCTCACAGAAGAAGCTGTTGCTCCCCTGCTAGCAAAACCTGGCCACACAAATCCAATGCTGAAGCCAAAGAAAAATCTCTCAGTGCTTTCTTGTGGCACTGAATGGTGGTAAATATGAAGTGTAAGTATTTAAACATCTGCAAAGGCTTATATTCCATAGTTAAAATTCAAGTGAGATGGCCATCAGGTGAGGTACCATCCAGAATTCCCAACTGGAAAAAATAATCCAGTATGTTTTATAGAAGATACAAAGAAGAAGAATATAAATCCCCAAAACATTTGTTTTGTTTTATAAAGCAATAAACACATAAGTCTGCAAAAAAGGACACATCCTTACCTCCTTTAAGTTAAACTGAAAAAGCAACACAATAATCTCAATTAAAGAAAAATAAACCCTAACATTCAAACGTCAGAGTGGTATCTATTAATTAGTTATTCCAACATTTCCTAACAGTTTTACTGACATTAAGCTAACTATCACTTACAAAGGAATGTGTTTTCCATAGGTAATTGCCAAACTATTCTATCATCATGGAAGATGGGAATTACATCTGCTCTTATTAAACATAGAATATAATAGCATTTTGGTAGCCTATTACTATTTTACATTAGACAGTTGGTAAAGACCTAAAGAAAAGATGTACGTATTCCAATATGACAAATGCCAATTTCCAATAACTCTTCCTCAACTTTTGCATTTGTTATTAATATCCATATATGTGTATTAATGCATTCAACATAAATACAATGAAGTATATTTTTATGTCAGGTATTAATAAACATTTGTCAGAATTGTAGTCCTGCATACTGTTTCAATGTTTAGAACATCACTGTGCTTTAAAAAGTGTATATATCTTGTTTAAGGACTGTTCATGTAGCTAAAGGATACCATAACAAGTAAAATATAAAATTGCTTTAAATAATATTCTGCAATGTCAGCCTGGCTATCAGAGTCAAATTTAATTCTTCTTGTGAATTGTAGTTCCTAAAGGTCTGGTAAGTTAATTTTAGTCAGTGAATTATGTCTGGACATCTACATTAACTTCAAATTATGCTGTTGCTGACACTTGAAAAGTACTTTGACTTCAGAGCATTTTGTTGTGTAACTGTAATTTAGAAAGCAATTCTGATGATAGTGCACTAGACAGAATAAAATTTAGAAATCTCTTTAGTCTTTTAGGGAAAAAAGGACTATGGTAGTTTATTTTGATCAGTAAAGTAAGAAAAAAAAAGCAAGAGATTTGTAATTCAAAAATAGCACTTTTGCAATATTAAATTACAGAATTAAATTAGTTTTAATTTTCAAAATTTTGTGAAATGTACTTAGTAACAAGTGCTGTCTCTGAGAAGACAAACTCCTGGTCCAATTTTTTTTTAGAAATTAAATTTTATTGTTAATCTCTGTGGTTATACTACAGAATGTTTATGACAAAAATTCAAATGCTTTATACTCTTCATATATGTATGCATAAATATGTGTGTATATATGCACATATTAATATTTTTTATCTCTATCTTTATACTTATCCACCAGCATAGGGTTGAATTTAGGAATTCACTTTTCCAAATAGTTTTAGCTGAAATGTATTGCTGTGTCCTTTTTAATCATAGTGGAAATAGTATTAAACTCAAGTAAGTTGTATTTGCAAAGAAATCCTAGAATATTTCACCTTCATAAGAGACTTAACTTTAGTGAAGCTCTTTTTTTTTTCTCCCTCTCTCATTTTTCAGTGTGACTTTTCTCTATTTTCAAACATTCCTTTCCTGAATATCTTTTTATGATGTGCTTCAAGCTGAATGCTATTTTGACTCTGACAAGGGCAATTTCAACAACTGTCATCTTGTCTGATCCAAAATCCTGTTTCTGTGAAAACCTTGCATCTTGGGGTTTTTTTGTTACCTTAAAGAATTATCTTATCATTTTTATGGTCTTTACATCATCTGTCCTTTATTGTAGTTTCAAGAGCAGTCACAAAACCATTATTAAAACATCCTTGTAGAAACACCAAATGTCTGATTACTGCTAGTAAAATGAAGAATTATTTGCCCTCATGGGTGGTCTGAGTTTGGCATTTCCTTTTCAACCCATACTTCTCCTTAGAAAAAGAAGCTGAAGAAACCAGCTGAAACTGAAGTTACTGAAACAGAAAAGATGAATTCCCAACATGTGAGTGAGGGTGAGTCTTGGCACTGAAAGCAGATATGTTTGAATGACATGGCAGTGAGTCTGCTGTTTTAGGAAAATTATAATCATAGAATCTCTTGAGTTGGAAGGGATCCATGAGGATCATCGAATTGAACTCCTGTCCCTGCACAGCACCATTCCCAAGAGTCACACCATGTTCCTGAGAGCATCGTCCAAACACTTTTCAAACTCTGTCAGCCTGGTGCTGCAACCACTTCCCTGCGGAGCCTGTTCCAGTGCCCAAGCACCCTCTGGGTTAAGAAACTAATATCCAGCCTAAGCTTCCCCTGACACAACTCCAGTCCATTCCCTGGGGTACTGTCACAGATCACCACAGAGAAGAGATCAGATTAGCCTGCCCCCTGCTAACCCTCACAAGGAAGCTGTAGAGCACCAAACTGGACCAACTGTGCCAGTTACCCCATGAAGCACGTGCACACCCTGTCTCATTGCTCCAGCCTGTAGAATGCTGCAGGGCTCCTTTCAAGTAAAGATCCCAAAACTTGAGTGCAGTAGCCTTTTTCAAGAATTCTTGCTGACCTTCCAGTGAGGAGAAGAATTAAAGTAAAACTACCTAAGGTTAAGAATGGGTTGAAGATGATTATTGCAAAAAACAAGCGTTTCTCTTCTATAATGAAATTATTTTTGGCCTGAAAATAGCCCCCACAGGTTATTCATAGGATTAGCACCACACACACAAATTAAAGCTGTTTTATGATAAAAAATATTAAAAGATTATTTAAAAAAAAGATATGTGGATAGCCTCTGTTTCCTTTAAGTTGGATTAGAGAAAATACCTTGTCCCTGTTACATTTTGTATTGTTTCTACTGATGTTAGATTGACTGTATTAATTTTAGGATACAAGAGTTTCATTTGGAAGGGACCTGGAGAATGATTTTCTAGTCCCCATGAAGATATTCATCAGGCTTACAGTTGTTGTTTTTTTTCTGGTTCATTTATTAGTTTGAATTATTTTTATGCTTATTTTGATTTTTTTGTGAAGAGGTGCTAAAAATTAAATTTTATATTAGAAATTCAAGAACAATTGTCTAATAAGCACTAAAAATATTTAAAAACTGAAAATCATTATTAGTGTCCAGTATACAAAAAGGAAGGACAATATTTTCCTTAAGGACCCAGTTACATTTTTTTATAATTTAATGACATTTACGGCATAGTAGTATAAGACTAATAATTCCTATGAACTTGATAAAAAATAGTGGTATATAGCCCATCTCAAATTTTAAAGTAACACATAAATAGCCACCCAGCATGTAATTTTCAATTCTTTTCTTTCCTCTCCCCATCTGACTCAGTTATTCTTGGGCCAAATGCTGATTAACATGATTTCCAAAAGTACAATGTACAAAATTATAGCACTTTCCTAAAACAGTGATCAGTGTGTTGGAGGATACAAGCTGGCAGAAAGAAGCAATAGTGGGGATGAGAAAACATTTTGAAAATGAAACATGATTTGGATTTGTTTTCATTGACTTCAGACATTTACCTAAACAATGTAAAATTCTGCTCTAGGGGTTTAGGCATCTGTCATACCCAGAATTTTTTAAATGGACATTCAAAAGAACTGAAAATACTAGAGAATAGAAAAGATAAGAAGAAGACAAGTCTTCTTCTGTAATGCTTTGCTTCATATAGGCCAGCAAACTGCTTTAGTTGGAAATATAAAATATTGAAAACAATATAAAAAGTCAAATGAGTTTGCAAAGTGACTGCAGAAATCTTACTACAATTGGTATATTGGTAACATAATATTTATCAACTGTGTTTATTCTTGATAGATGCTTTGTAGAGGCAAGTTTTGTAATTAATTTAATAGGGTTTTTTGCATTCTTAATGCATCCCAGTTTTTACATGGCACTAAATGAACTTGAGAAATGTAGGGAAACTGCTGATTTTCTGTCATTCTTTTTGTGTGGTTGAAGAGTCCACAGGTTTAAGGAAGGAGAGATGAAGGAAGAGAGGAAGAGGAAAGACAGAGGGGAGGAGAGAAGGGAAGAAAATAAATAGGAAGGAAGGAATATAGGAAGGAACCTGTGAGTAATACTCACTCATCAAACAAGCAAACAGAAGCTACTATCACAGATACTTTTATAGTTTTTCTTCCAAAAACACAGACAGTCCAAAGAAATAAATAGGGCAAATAAATCAAGGTCAGTGAAAGCAGAATCTTGACATTACAAACTAAGAGTTTTAAATCAGAATGTAGATGACCTTAACTTTAATAAAATTAAATTAAAATCACCCCACACAAGAGCCAGAATGAAGAGTGCAGGTCACAGAAGATGATGTTATACATTTACTAGCGGGTTTCAAGGTGAAACATAGCAGTGGGAACAAATAATACAAGGCAAAGAAAATCCTGTTGGAGTTCAAATCTTTTGACTTTTGAATTCAAGAAAAAAGAAGTTCAGAGGGTGACTTAGGTGGTAGAATTTACCATGAGTTAACTAGAGTTATTTTGTTATTTATAGCAATAATATCATAGGTAGCAGAAGTTTAAAGGGTATGTTTTGGTGGTACATATGTAAGAGTCTGGTACATACATCTTTATTTTGCCATTTTAACTTTCAGAAGAACTAGAAGGATTCTACATCTCCAATATATGTAGGGCAAAGCATACTGATTGTGCTTGGGTTATAAGTTTTAAAATGATTTAATATTCCTACTAAAACAAATTTTCCTTGTGGAACCTGAGAGCTTTTCATCCAAGCCTCTACCCTGGTGATGGCATCTCCTAGGGTTGCCTTCCACGGAAAATGTGGGATACACTAGGTGATCACTGCTGTCTTTGGTGAATACCTAGTATTTCTTCTGGTATAAATTCCAGTCAGGAGGACTTGCCATTTCAAATCATAAAAGCTATAGATTTTTTATCATCTCTTCTTCATTGAAGCAAAGCCAGCCACAAATCGATTGTCTGTGTTATCAAGGCCATTTATCTGTGGTGTCTACTACAGAAGTTGGCATGTGTTTTATCATTAGATTCGTAGGAAATACTCCTGAAAAAATGAAATTGAGATGTCCACGTAGGCAATCCGTGTGTCACAGGTTTTCACAAAACATGTAACTTGTAATTTTCATATACTCATTCAGATATACAAAGTATAACAGAAAATTACTGTATTACTGTAACCATCTTTTCTTATGTTGGAGAGGTAATTTTTTATAATTTTGACTTTCATTAGAAATGCAAATAATGTGAGCAAATCAAATACATACTTTGCAACTTATGAGACATTTGAATACAGGTTCTTACATGATTGTATTGCATATAGATAACTAACAGTCAGTTCTGAACACTGAACATCTGAAATTTTAAAGAGGAAAATAAATATTGCAGTTTCCTTCATTTGCCTCAAAAATACTTTTTATGCTAAATTTGTACAAGATAGAATAGGATTTTTGTAAAACAAATTTACCTAGAATTTAACTATCATGATTACCCGTCTAAGAATACCATCAAATATTTTGTGTGTCTAAGTGGTATAACAGGTCACTGACCATTCCCTAAAGGGTTTTGGGGGCTACATTCTGCTCTCCATCACCTTAAGTTACCTTAACACTTCATTTTTATAGCTGGAAAAATTCTCTAAACCTTTTTATTTGAAAAAAAATTCCATACTTCTGTAAATAAGCAAGGAATTAAGATAACTGACATAAATACATATAAGAATATGAATATTGTCCTGTTGTTGGACTTTGATATATTTGGTTTTATGTAAACCATTTAGACATTGACCCCAAAACAGCCACAATTCTCTGCTTGATCCCTGTAACATCAAATGGGCTCTCCAAACCAATTCAAATTAAAAAATAAATCACATATTAAATATTCAAAATACAGTCATCCTTCAAACTGTGATTCATCTTATGTTTCTCTGGCATCTAGTTTTGGGTGGAATAAATGTTGGTTTTTTTTAATGCTGAATGTGCATGGATCTCAGACACTCATCTTGAATCAGATACCTGGTTCAAGGTGGTAGTATCATATAGCATGCTTCTCTACTGTATAATGCCATAGTTTTTGTTTTTAGGGCTTTTCATGAAAGTGAATTATTGGTGATTTTTTATTTGTTGAAAATATACATTTTATGATTAAGTGCTACTTTCAGGGGAGTTTCAGAGTTATGCCCCATTATATTTTCTAAGGATTGAGATGTTCGGGTCTCCATTGTAAGAAAAATACTTCTTTCCAGCATCTAGCATCTTGTCATCCTCATTAATTTATTCCTTACTTTTGGAAGACTAAATATTGTAGTGTCATAGGGAAATGTAAATTATTTTGCTTTTGTGAAAAATGATGAAGCAGCTAATGAAAAGGTCCCCATCATGAAGAGGTTACAATTTAAACTCAGATGTCACACAAAAAGAGGAAAAAATAAACAAGAACAACAAAAATGACTATAACTTTTATAAAATATTATGCAATTATCTGTCAGGCATGTCTTTGTTTCTGATTGCTGAGTGCATTAGTTCCTTTAATGGAAGATTTTGGGAGAAAGGTTTTAGAAGTAGTTTGAACGATGAAATAATGAGGTCTGTAAGTAGGAATTCAGAGGCCATTCCATGAATCTAAAACAGCTAGAAGGAGAGTATGAAAATAAAATGGTAGAAGAAAATTAAAGCAGTGTTGAATTCATGTCCTTAGCACATAGAAGACAAGGCCAAAATTATAGGTTAAAGCTGAGTAATTTGGGTCACTGGATGTCAAGAACAAGGAATTTGAACTTGTCCTAACAGAAGGATATAGTTAGGGATGATGTAATTGTAGCATCACACAAACTGTGTCATAAATTACATAAATTTCTGTGCCATAAATTACATTATTATACTCTGAATCTGTTGACTGAGGTTGAAGACAAAGTGAAACTATATGGCTTAGATTTAATAAGTGGATTTTCATCTTTACAAGAAATCAATACAAGATAAAGTTGTTGATGTTGATTGACATTTATAAATTTTTGGCATCTTTAGATACTTCATTGCCTATTTTCTTTTCTTTGTGAGATCATTATGTCAATGGATATGAATCACTATTTCCTGTGCAAAGTATGGACTGAATAGCTAAGAAGTAAAACTGAACTAGCTATTTTTCTGTGCTTTTCTCCTTTCTGCATTTTTATTTGGACTCAGTTTCTCCAGTGACCAGTGATGTCCCTCAGGGGTCTGTGCTGGGGCCAGCTCTGTTCAATATTTTTATTGATGACATGGATGAGGGTATTGAGTCTTTCATGTGTAAATTTGCAGATGACACTAAGCTGGGAGTGTGTGTTGGTCTGTTGGAAGGTAGGAGGGCTCTGCAGACAGACCTGGAATGTTTGGATGGATGGGCAGAGTCCAATAGGATGAGGTTTAATCAGTCCAAATGCCGAGTCCTGCACTTTGGCCACAATAACCCCTACAGCATCCTAGGCTGTGGCTGGTGTGTCTGGAGAGTGCCCAGGCAGAAAGGGACCTGGGGGTACTGGTGACAGCAGCTGAACATGAGCCAGGCTGTGCCCTGGTGGCCAAGAAGGCCAATGACATCCTGGCCTGGATCAGGAATGGTGTGGCCAGCAGGAGGAGGGAGATCATTCTTTCCCTGCACTTGGCACTGGTGAGGCCACACCTCGAGTGCTGTGTCCAGTTCTGGGCCCTCAGTTTAGGAAGGACCTTGAGACACTCGGGAGCATCCAGAGGAGGCAACAAGGCTGGTGAGAAGCTTGGAGCACAAACCCTGTGAGGAACAGCTGAGGGAGTTGGGGGTGTTTAGCCTGAGGTCAGAGGTGACCTTATCACTCTCTACAACTACCTGAGAGGTGGCTGTAGTCAGGTGGGATTGGTCTCTGTGGGTCTGAGTCTGCGGAGTTTTCAACCTGTTAGTAGCTGATTTCTTCTTCCCTTGAGAAAATTCATTCCTCTCAAGGACAGTGAATATAAATAGGTCTTCTATTTTTTCATAACACAGCTAGGTTTTCATAACAACCCTCTCACAGGTATTGTTTCTATTATTTAATCAATGAAGAGAAATGTTGTCTTTGCTGACCAATTATACAGTTCCTTAGCACAGCATGTTATAAAAAGGCTGTGCTAAATTGAAAATAAAGCTTTTCTGATCTTTCTTCTACCTGGAGTCAAGCTCCTCATTTCGTGTCCAACAGTGACAGGTCTCTTTCTCCAGGCAGTAACTGACAGAACAAGAGGACACAGATCTTAGGCTGCACCAAGGGAAATAGAGGTTGCATATTAGGAAAAAGGTTTTTTTTTGAAATAGTGATAAAGTACTGGAATTGTCTGCCTGGGGAGGTGGTGGAGTCACCATCCCTGGATGTGTTTAAAAAAAGACTGGATGTGGCACTCAGTGGTGTGGTTTAGTTCAGGTGTTAGGGCATGGGTTGGACTTGATGATCTTGAAGGTCTCTTCCAACCTAGTGATTCTGAAATCAAGTGATTCTGAACATTATTTTTTCTACTTCAGTGAAAAAATCAGGCAGGTTTTGCTAATAAATATAAAATTATTATGACTGTTGCAACTTGCTAGTTAAGTTTCTGCTTTCTGCAGTATAGTGTTTCTTGAGGATCAAGATTTCCACCAATGTTTGAGGGAATGAGTATAAAGAGCAAAATAAGTAAACTTCTTTATAGCAGCTGCATAAGGTATATCAGTTTCCTTCACTTACATGTCAATTTTAGCCTAGGGAAAACAAAATCAGATTTCTATCTTACTTACTCTTTACCAATTTACAATATACCAAATATCCATTAAGAAGAAAAGACAGGTAGTTGTAGTAGGTGACTGTTCTGAAGGGAACAAAAGCTCCAGTGCGCCAATTGGACCCATGCTGCAGGAATGTCAGCTTCCTCTCTGGGACCTGGCTTCAGGATTTCACCATGACACTCCCTGAACTAATTCAGCCCCCTGATTATAACCATTGCTGGTTGCCCAGGTTGGCAGTGATGAGGCTGATAAGAAAGGTACCAGGGTAATTAAAAAAGACTTTGATTGGTTAATGGTGCAAGAGCAGACGTACTGTTCTGCTCATTTCCTTCAGTAGCAGGGATGGATAACAAAAGGAACAGGAAAACCCATGTTAACAATAGGTGGCTTAAGTACTGCTGCCACTAATGCAATTTTGTTTTTTTTTTGATCACGGGACAATATTAATGGCATCAGGACAACTAGAGTCAAATGGGCTCTATCTGTCTAGCCAGGGCAAAAGATTATAGCCCAAGAGTTGGCAAGGGTGGTTGAGAGGTCTTTAAAATGGGTTTGAAGGGGAAAGAGGATGAAACCAGGCTCTCCAGAAATGAGCCCAAGGGTGGTAAGCCTGAGTTAGGGGTGAAATCAGCAGCCCAGCTGAAGTGTATGTACACTAGTGCATGCAGCATGGGCAATGATCAAGAGGAAACCATGGTACAATAGAAAAGCTGTAATGTAGTCCTCATCATGAAAACACTGTGAGAGGACACGCATGACTGGAGTGCTGCAGCAGATGGTGAGACACTCTTCAGAAAAGACAGAGGGAGAAAAGGTGGAGGGGTGGCTCTGTTAGTAAGGCCCTTGACTCAGTGGAAATTGATGTCAATGATGATAAGGTTGAGTGCCTATGGGTAAAAATCAGGGGAAAGGTCAACAAAGCTAACATCCTGGTGGTAATCTTTTATAGGTCACTGAAACAGGATGAAGAGGTGGATGAATTATTCTATAAGAAGCTGGAGAATGTTTCAAAATTGCCAGCCCTTCCACTTGCAGGAGACTTTAACTTGACAGATATCTGCTAGGAACTCAACCCAACAGAGAAATGACAGTCTAGGAGGTTCTTGAGTGTATGGAGGATAGCTTCTTGTCACAGCTGGTGAGGGAACCTACCAGGGTGAGGTTCTGCTAGACCTTTTCTATTTACAAACAGAGAAGGCCTGGTGAGAGATGGGGTTTTCAGAGGCCATCTGGCATATAGTGACCATGAAATAATGGAGTTGTCAATACTTGGTGAAACAAGGATGGTATAAAAAATCTATACTGGACTTTTGGTTAGCAGACTTCAGTCTACTCAATATGCTTATTCAGACAGTACCTTGGGAAACAGCCCTTAAAAGCAAAGAGGTCCAGGAAAGCTGAAATTCCTTGTCCAGGAATTTCTTCAAGAAAGAAATCTTGAAGGCACAGGAGCAGGCTGTCCCTATGTGCCAAGAGATGAGCTGATGGGGAAAACAACCAGCCTGGCCGGGCAGGGAGCTCAGGGGAAGTAAGTGAGTGTATCACCTTTGGAAAAAGGGAAAGGAAAGTCATGGATTGTTTAAAGATGTTGTTATGTCATAGGAAAGAAAATTAAAAGAGGTGAGACTTTAATTAGAACTCATTTTGGCCACTTCTGGAAAGAATAATAAAATGTGTTTATAAATAATTAATAGCAAAAGGAGAAGCAAAGAAAACCTCCACTGCTTATTGAAAAGGGAGAATATAGTCAACAAAGTTGAGAGAAAGGGTGAGGTACTTAACACCTTTGCCTCAGGACAACTGACCTCCTGAGGTGGTAGACAGGGATGGGAAGTAATCCATGAGGAAGCAGTTAGTGATCTGCTGAGCCATTTAGATGCTCACAAGTCTATGGGACCGGATGGGAACCCTCCTAGAATTATTAGGGAAATGGCGGAAAAGCTCACAGAGTTGATCTCTTTCATTTATCACCAGTCTTGGGAGGTCCCAGGTCATTGGAAGGTGGCCAATGTTATTCCCATCCACACTAAGTGCCAGAAGGAGGATCCAGGAAATGACAGGCCTGTCTGACTGACTGCAGTGCCCTGCAATATTATGGAACAGATCATCCTGAGTGCAATTAGATGGCACCTACAGGATGGGCGGAGAATCAGACCCAACCAGCATGGATTTAGGAGGGGCAGGTTCTGCCTCACCAACCTGATCTCCTTTTCTGACCAGGCGACCTGCCTAGTGCGTGAGGGGAAAGCTGTGGGTGTTGTCTACCCAGACGTCAGGAAAGCATTTTATATTATCTCCCATGGACTTCTCCTGAAAAAATTAGCAGCCCAAAGCTTGGACAGGAAGAGTCTTTGCTGGGTTAGGAACTGACTGGACAGACAGGCCCAGGGAGTGCTGGTGAATGGAGCTGCATCCAGCTGGCAGCCTGTCACCAGTGGTGTCCCCCAAGAATCAGTGTTGGACCCAGTCTTGTTTAGTATCTTTATTGATGATCTGGATGAGGGGATTGAGTTCACTATTAGCAAGGGGAGAATGTCAATCTGCTGGGGGGTAGGAGAGCTCTGGGAGGGATATGGATAGATGGGCCATGTCCAATAATATGAGGTTGAACAAGCCCAAATGCCAGGTCCTGCACTTTGACCACAACACCCCCCTGCAGTACTACAGGCTGGGGACAGAGTGAACAGTGACCAGGCAGAAAGGGACCTGGGGGTACTGATTGATGGCACACTGAACATGAGCCAGAGTGTGTCTTGTGGCCAAGAAGGCCAATGGCATCCTGGCCTGGATCAGGAATAGTGTGGTCAGCAGGACCAGGGAAATCATTCTTCCTTGGTACCTGGAACAGATGAGGGCACGCCTTGAGTGCTGTGTCCAGTTCTGGGCCCCCCAATTTAGGAAGGATATCGAGATGCCTGAACATGTCCACAAAAGGGCAACAGAGCTGGTGAAGGGTCTGGAACACAAGTCCTGTGAGGAGCAGCTGAGGGAGCTGGGAGTGTTTAGCCTGGAGAAGAGGATGCTCAAGGGAGACCTTATCACTCTCTCCAACTTCCTGAAATGTGGTTGTAGCCAGGGGAGGTTTGGTCTCTTTTCTCAGCCAACAAGTGACAGGGCAAGAGAACACAGTCTTAAGCTGCGCCAGAGAAGGTTTAGTCCAGACATTAGGAAGTTTTTCACAGAAAGGAAGATTGGGCATTGGAATGGGTTTCTGAGGGAGGTGGTGGAGTCACTGTACTTGGAGGTTTTTTTAAAAATATTGGATATAGCACTTAGTGCAATGGTCTGTTTGACAAAGTGATGTTCAGTCATAGGTCAGACTTGATGATCTCAAAGGTCTTTTCCAAATGACTAGATTCAACCTACTAGATTCTCTGATTCTGTGATCAGTGTATTTCCTTCAAGCACAATTTTTCTCATATAGTTTAAATGTTTCTGTCTACTTTTAGACATTCCTAAGACACTCTGAAACAGTCATGTTTTACACATCTGAAAGTTTGAATGCATTTTACCACTGGTATGCAGTACCTTGACAGCATATTGGATGCTGTTATTTTATGTCTGTGGGAGTGAGAAATGAAAATGCCAGTTTTATGACAACATGATGCATTGATTCTACTCACATGAATACCATTAATATCATACTCTGCCTACTTGTCTTGGCTGAATTTTGTTTTCAGCAAAAATGAAATAATGTAATTCAGATTATTTTTATTTGAATGACTTTTTTTTTTTTTTTTTTTTTTTTTTTTTTTTTTTTTTTTTTTTTTTTTTTTTTATTTTTTTTTTTTTTTATTTTTTTTTTTTTTTTTTTTTTTTTTTTTTTTTTTTTTTTTTTTTTTTTTGATTTTCCTGAAATGCTATTAAAATCTGCAATGAGTTCTAAAGAATGAAGACTACTATTCAAGGTTATGCTTGCTTGTAATAGAGATTGTCTTCTATGAAGTACAAATGTTGAGGCCATATGCAAAAAAAAAACCAATAACAAATGACAGTTTTCTTGACTGTTATTTTGTATTAATATGTAGATTTGTCAGTTCCAAAAATCTATCCACCAATATTTTTTTAGGAAAATATGCAGATCCATTTTGAATATTATAGTACAACTTAGTAAGACATATAAAAGTATCCAGACAACCAGAACTAGTAATTTGGTAACTGTAATACTCAGAATAGGTCCTTGATCCTTTGTATTCCAGAGATACTATTTGATCTTGGAATTACTCCCCTGTATACAATTGCAGCACTACATGGTGGAAATTGCATCTCACCGGCATCCACTGTCCAACATTAATATCCATGACAATAGAATAAGATGCAACCCCTCTTGGATCTCACAGGTCCATAGGACACAAAGAAAGTAAAGGCACCCAAGATACATTGCAGCAAGAATTTCAAAATTTCCTTTTTAGTCACCTGAGAATAAACATCTTAGATGAGCCAATGCTAAATATTCAGACTACGAATATTTAATCTTTTGTGTTTATATCAAAACCCATCTAACTGTTTTTGTTTGGGTATTTTAAACTGAGGGTTAACTTTTCAATGAAAAATTTTCTAATTCTGCATTTCCATCCGTTCCCTTCAGAACTCGAAAAATAAATTAAAAATTCATATAGGATGCAGTTTCTCTTTTCATTGATCTCTAACTGAATATTTCAACTAAAATAATAATAATTAAAAAATAAAGCCATTGATTCAGAGTATATGATGTTTGTGATTTCTTGAATTTTTAGTATGCTGTTACTTAAATAAAGTTTTACATAAGAAGTTTCAGAATATCTTCATAGAATGTGTTGAATTCCTAATTTTAGCAATCTCTTATCTTCTAGGGCCTGCCTCATCAGCATTTTAAAACATCTGATTTTCTTCAAGCACAACAGAAATAACTAAAGCTGTGTCTAGCTGCATTTTGGTTCAGAGCTTTCAATATGCACAAGAGCAATTGACCAAATTTTGCCAGATCATCTGAATAACTTTGGGAAATTGCAGGCTACTCTACCCTATAGCAAGTTTCGTTTACTAATTCTCATTAACTTTTAATCTTCACAGTGTTCATCCAATAGTTTGTTGATGAAGTTCTACTGGCATTTCCTAGGGTTTTGATCTGATAAGAAAGAATGAAGAAAAAAGGTAGTATTCAATTCACAAGTGGAAAGGTTTTAGGGGATTGCAGGAATCAGGATATCCATCTATTTTTGAGGATTAATTCTTGGTGCAGCCAAGTTTTCTGAAATAAATGATTCTGCAATGCTGGGGTTTTTGTTTTTTTTTTGTGCTTTCACTTGATAATATATCCTCTTATTTTGAAAACTAGTTTAGTAAAGGTAATCAAAGATTCAAACCATTTTCTTGTGACTCCTGGTTGCTTCACAGCTGAGCACACTAAAACAACTGGTCTAATCTTCACATCTTCAGTCCTTATTTACTTTTGAATTGTGAATGAATCATATTTATCTCCAAGTGATTTAGCTATGGTATTAAAAAATGTATATATAAGTTACATCTACTGACTTTTCTCTTAGACAATTTTTTTTCAACTCATAATATTTCATCTGGTCTTACACATGGATGAGAAAAACAATGAACAAAATAACAACCACTACTATACCCAAATGAAATATGAACACTGGTAAACTTCACAGTATCTAAATGATAATATGAAACTACATTTTGAAAAAGGGTGTGTTTCCTTTTTTTTTTTTCAGAAAATGTTTGGAGCCTGAGATATAGCTGTGAAATCGATTACTTGTTGGAAATTCATCTTTTGCAAAGTGTTGGTACTTTTGAATAAGCTGTTATAAGAAGTGATAAGTAAATGTGTGTATATTCATATCATTAGGAAAATCCTATTTTAATAACTGTCTGTTTGAGACTACTGGTTATTTTATGTGCAACTTTATATTTCTTGGAAATAATATTTAACTTTCCAAGGTACTTTGTAGCACTTAATTTAAAAGGATAGGTTTTGTGTTTTATCTCTTCATTCTCTTTTCAAAAATGTTCAGTCTGAAATTGGCCTTCTAACTGAAGTTAATAAAATAAGCAGAAATTATCAGAATCTCAAGGTAATTTACCATTCATTTATCATATGAAATAGGTGCTTGCTTAGTGTCTGCCCTGTTGTTTGTCAGCATAGCTGCGGATTGCAATTTTCTTCTTCGTGCCATGCCACAGTGGTGAAAGTGAATGTACACTTGGGATTGAAGCCATCTATTATGGAAGCCCTGGAATAGGTTATGAAGAGGACATGACTGCTCAGATATATCAAAGAGCAGCATTGCACTGAAGAACATCTCCTGTGCTGAAATTCCCAGGAAGGAATGATGTTGTAATACACAATATTATTTCAGAGCATCTGAGGATTCAGTGGAATTTTGGAAAACATAACATGTTCTAAGATAAAAATATTTTTTAGTTCCTATTTCAACTTCAAATTTATAAATCCCCTTTCTTATTAGCAAGTCCCCAATTAACAATGTGGAGTGCTTTGGAGCTTGTCTAAAACACAGATCTTCATTTTCCTATTCTCTGTGGGTATGCTTATTATCTAAGGACATTCCCTTGAAGCTAGATCCAGACAAACATTTAGGATCTTGCACTTAGGCAATGTAATACTTAGTTTTCTAGCACACAGAGACAGAAATTTGAGAAAGATACAAGGCCATTATTTGTGGTGGATGGGAGGACTTATNCTTGAGATAATGGGTTCTGGGGTCAGAGCAGTGGGGGATTTTTCTTGTCAACAGAAAAAAAAAAAAAAAAGGAAAGATTCATAAATCAGAGAAGGAAGCATAACAATGTAACCTGGAGTTTGAGTAGTTCAGACTTGTTTCAGGAGAAACCCAAATTGAGTTCCCCCTCTGAAAATAGCTTCTGCATTTCATATGAAATAGTCTTCTCAAAATGACATCATGATCTGCAGAACAGGAATAGAGCTATGCCTTCCATTTGAGCTTCTGCTGGGCTAAAAAATCTATTTATTTTTCTCCATGTGCATAATCTGTCTAGCCTTATAAATTTTCATGTTTTGCACAAAACTCATATCTAACAAAAAATATGAATAATTTGTTTCAAACACTTTTCTGATCTCAGAGCTTGAGGTATCGTGTTCCTCTAGAAAGTGGGAGAGATGGGTTTCAATATTGGTTGATACAATAGGTTATTATAATAAAGTAAGTGCACCTTCTTCCATCTCCTTGAAAGTAAAGGGAACCTCTTACAGCTTGATTTTAGAGAAAGCAGTTGCTATTCTATATCAGCAGGAGCCCCATCCTTTCTGATATACTCTGATTACTCTGATTGTGAAATATAAAGCACTGCTGTAATGTAGATACTTCTTGCTTTAGCAAGTAGCTGCTGCAGATGTATATTTTCAATTTTTCTTGCTTCCACTTAAACTTGGATAGCACAAGAAGACCCAGCAGCAGACACAGTAAGTGGAGTCTTGTGAAGGGATGCTGGAAGATCTGGGGCCCTAGAAAGACAAATGGGTTTTCTAGTGGTTTTTGAAGAAAAGCCTGTGGGAACGATCAGGGATTTCAACTGGATGTAGGAAATGTCATTTAGTTTTTTTTGTGCTAGGAGAAAGTGAAAGCTGGAGAAAGAAGAAAGAGCAGCTTTGCTCTGGCTACAATTCCGACCAATTTCCAATACTTTTTTCTGCCATTCTTAGGGAGAATAGGATCAGGAAACATGATCTGTGATGTGATGATAGTCCTCATAGGATCCAAAAGCTGAGTGCTGTCCAAAGTTGAGACACAGATTGGCTTTTTCAGCCTGGAATAACTTATGTTAATAAGGAATATAAGTTATGATGGCAAGGGGCAGTTGGCTACTCTGAGGTGCTGTTTATTTTGTCAACTGCCTTTCTCCAGCTTTCTTGATAGATCCCACTGTGGAAGACCTTACTAAAAAGTGCTCCTTAGTGACCTGTTCTGCCACCTGTGAAAACGAGACCCCTGCAACCTCCAAACTGAATATTCTTATGAGGAATGCAAATACAATGTTGTTTTGATGGAATAAGAAATCCTACTGAATAACAGTACATATTAATATTTGAGATGAAGAAAAGCAGAGAGGGACTTTTTTTGTTTTTTCTTTTTTTTTCTTCTTGAGGCAAAGACTGTTTTGTAGTACATCTGATAGAACTCAGTTTAAAATGCAAACATTTTGTTTGGAAAACATAAAAAGACACATTTGAACTTCCTGTGGTTTCTCTCCTGTTTTTCCATTCACAGGTCAGAAAAATTGCAAGATATTCCCAAAGTGGTTTAAATCTTTATCATTCCTGAGAGTGTTATGCTGAAAACTGTTGCCTAATTCTAAAGGACCCCTGGCTGAGACTCACCCAATTAGTCTACACTGATAGTTGCTGACAGGAACATAGGTATTTTGGACATTGACAATAGAGTGCTGAATCTGGTCTGCAAGTCTGTGCACTCTGCAGAGGGTGACAATGAGCTGTATTTTCAACAGTGGCTCTACCTGCTAATGGACACATGCTATGTTTTGGGTTTTTTTTCCCACGTCCTGTGATTCCTTTCTCTGTGGGATTCCTATAGACAGAAAGTTGGATCAATTAAGAAATCAGTCTGTATCGTATACTGAAGTGGCACTGAGAAGGT
>WEIU01003652.1:1395-17877 GCA_013389925.1 Aegithalos caudatus
TGTACACAATGGTTTGCCCCAATTCTCCCCTCTCCTAAATGCCACGGCCCTGTGGTGTCCTCTTTCATGTGTGTCTCAGGCCCCCGGTGGCCGGCCCTGTTTTCCCCATAGGTCACTGACCTTACCTGCCCCTTGTCCCGCCCCCATGCCCCAAGGTCATTGGCTGCTGAAACCTGTACTTATCCCCAAACCAAGGGGGAATCCTCCTCTTGGCACTGGAGACTTCAGCATCTGCAAATAAACCTGGCTGGAACGATCAGGGCTGATGGAGCCTTCCTCCTCTCTTTGCTGAGCTACCATGTGGGTGTGTGGATGTGTGAGCCTTGCCTCGCCTGAGCTGCCAAGCAGCCTTTCTCACTTGAGAGGTTTACTGGGGCCTAGGCTTTGCTCCACTTCTTATACACACACTGCAACACAGCAACTAACCACAAACTATGTAGAGCAAGAGAGTAGGTTGAGACATATGTAGTACACCAAGGGCCATTATTGTGCTCCACTGCTGAAGAACACTCTGCCTAGTTTTGAGCACCCCAATTTAAGGAAAATATAGCTAAATGGGCTTTTTCAAAAAGAAAACAACACAGCATTAAGTCTTTTGGTAAACATGAGTTATACAGAGAGACTGAAGGGATTAACTTTGTGCGAATTAGAAAAGAGATAAGGGGGATATCATGGAAAGTTTCCAATAGGCAAACAGACAGAAGAACACAGTGACCATCTGCTCTTAATGTCCACAGGCAGAAAGACTTAAAAACATCAGCTTGCCTACCAGAGCAGAAGACACAAGACATCCTTTCTTGTAGTAAAGAATAGATCTTCCATGGAACAGACTGCTTGGAAGAGACAGCATCTCAATCCTCAGAGATAAACAAAAACAAGCTAGACAAATATCAGTCTGGATTAATTTCAGCATATCTGATCCTGCCATGGATGACAGGTTTGATTAAGTGGCCTCATGAGGTCTATCTACTTCTACATTTCCATGACAGTCTTCATTCTGACTTTTCTTAATCAAATGAAGTCTTAAGCTTTTGAGTTCTCATCTCCCTGCAGACTCACATAGGTTTTACTCTATTTTTTCCCTTTCTAATGATAATATGCTAAAAGTCCCCTGTGCCTACCATAAGTTAAACAACTTCTTTGGCATTCTCAAGTAATTTGAGCATTGAAATAGTTCTCTCTATTCTAGTTCTCTCTATAAGAGTGGAAGTAAATAATCCAGTTGCTGAGAGACATTAAATGAACTAATGCCTCTATTATTAAGGACAAACAGGTAGTTCAGCAAAATGAAAAGATTATAAACAACAACAACAAAAAATTCTAAACCAATGGGTTGGGGAAATCTCTGTATTATTTGACCTTGAAATTGTGTTCCAGAAACTTGAAATTTTGACCCCCCAAAATGGTCTTTTAAAAAAAATGACAGAAAATTATATGAAGCTGCCTATGAAGAGATCCCCCTTATAGCTACTCAATAATTTTTAATATTCTTTCAATCATTTTCTGAAATATGCCTCTTTTTCACATGAACTTGCCAAACTGTATAGTGATGCAATTTGGAGGTAAATAGTAGATAACTATTTATATAGAAATTGAGCTAGAAAATATTTTGATTGAGCTAGAATATTCTGTTCTATCATCTTCCTTTTTTTCTTCTTTCATCCAGAGGTCCTCATTACATAGACAGAATATTTTGTATACCATAAACGGTTTAGAACATTAACTGGAAGTGAAAATTTTAATAACTAAAGAAAGAAAATACAGTTTTTTTCAAAACATATCTCAATAATTTTCTCCAATCTAAGAACACTAAATAAATTTTACTAAAGACATAGTTCTTTGCAGTTACATTTCAAAACGGACTGAATATATGGCAGGAACCAAAGCTGGTCTGATACAATAAACACACAAACCCTGTAAGTCCTAGTAAATTTGACCTTGAAAATTTTGCAAGGATAAATAGAACCAAACCAAATACATGAGGAATAATAATAGGAAGAAGTGACAATAGCAGAAGTTTACCTAAATTTTCCAGCTACAAACTTTTGGATTAAGTTTGTAATCAGCATACTTTAATTCTGTGTTTGCTCAGGCTTTGGCAACTTTTCAAGAGTTTTTTCAAACACAGAGAAATCTGTGTTTGTAACAGTTTGATACTAAAATATAAATGGAGACGAGACAATATTTTTAATGATATTGAACTATGATGTTTGAGGGCATTATCAAAGAAGATGTGTATAACATTGAAAACGTAATCAAAAATGATTTAATTTTCTCTTTACTTGCAAAGTTTAATAAAAATATTGACATGATTAAATGACTGACTCAAAGCTCCATTTTCTAGCAACACAAATACTTTCAGCTTTGCTAAACTGAGTTACTTATTTGAGCTATTAGAAAGATGGAACCTCTGTTATAAGTGAACAGAGAAGTGCATGACTGAAGCGCATTCTTGCATGCATGACTTCTCTATATGATTCCTTTAACAACTTTGTCTCCAAGATAATTATAGTGGGCAGCAGAAATCAGGAGTCAGCACAATTCATGTATTACATATTTCAGATCATCCTTGCTATAAAATTACTCTTTATTTCACTAAACTGAAACAATTCATTTTCACCTTCTCTTCATACTAATTTGCAATCCAGGTGTATGTTAGCACTATACAGAAAGAAATGGAAGGTATTCTTTGGGCTTTCTCAGAGTGGACATGGAAATGGACAAATTCTGTCTCAGCACAGAGACTGTTTCTTAACCTAGTCCATCCCCAGTAGGACTTTTATCAACACAGAGCTAACAAATAAGTCACACACTCTCTCCCTGTACAGCATCTAGTTTATTCATCTAAGCTTCTATACAGTCATATAGTGCAATTCTGATCTTCTAGGAAATGTTGAAGATCAGTTCTAAATTAATAAATTAGAAACAACTCATAAAGAAACAAGGAGAAGGTCCACAGCAGACATGTAGCTGGTCTTTCATGAATGGTCTTAGACTAAGTGAGGAAGTCCCTGCTGAAATTTGTATCTAAAACAGACTAAAGGACTTATACCAAATTAAAAAAACCCTGCTATTTCTGCTCACATCAAGGGTTAAAGAAAACACTGAGGACAACTTTCCATATTCCTGAGGCTTCTTCAAGTGTTAATATTTGGTTTTCCTTTCCCTATGATTAAGAATCTGCCACAAGTGTAGTAAAAAAAGGGTAGCACAAATGATACAGATACCCATGCATTAATATGACTGGTGGGAGGATCAATGTAGAGAATTAAGATGGATATTAAGTAGGTATTACTACACACTATCAGGAAACAAGAAAAAGTAGATGTGCATATCATATGTGATTGAGCAGGAATAAAATGGTGGAATATAAAATAGGACACCTGCTCAAAGTTTGTTATGGTCATATCTCTGGCTTATTCCCTCTGTAGAGGGAATTTCAGTACTACAAAAGTGGTGACAAAACAGTAAAGGTAGACAATTCAAAGCCAGGGTTTGAAAGCAGTTCAAGTAATAGGGACTTCAGACCAGGTGTCCTGTTCCAGATTTACATCTGATTAAAAGATCAGTGGGTGCATGGATATCGACAGAAAACATATAACCAGGTCCAAAAGAACAGGAAATGAGAATATTCAAAGTTCTTATCAAGTACACTCAGCTGCTTGACTGAACATGGTTCAGTAGAAGTAATTTCTGAGTAATACTGTGATGAATGGAAGGAGGAGTGCAGGAGTGATAGGACAGCTTCTTTGCTCTTATCAACACTTTCACTTATTTATTTACTGACAAAGTTACCTGAAAATATCTGGCTACAAATAAAGCACGGAAAACTGGGGAAGCAAGAAGAATCACTGGAATCAGGAAAAATGAAATAAAATTATTTAATTAAAATGATTTTCCAAATTTTACTTTTAATTCTGCTGTTGACTCCTATGAGTTGATAGGGCACAAGAAAATGGGCAGCTATGGTAGTGAATTTGCTGCAGATATATCCACAGAGGCAGACACAACTGTGCACAGCTGGCACAGATGTTTTAGCTTTATTTTTGTTATCTCAGTCAAATTTTAGGAGGAGATTACTCACAGCTGTTGGCCACAGAAAAATAATGTACTGGCACTAATCCTCCTCTACAGTGGGACTCACAGCACCCGTCCTAGAGGTAGGGTTACTTGCTGCTCTAGGCAGAGATAAATGCCCATTTCCCCCTCTCTTTCAGACGACAATCATTAACTGTTGAAGACCTAGGTGAATGTTTTTACAGTACTGTACTTGTCCCTAGGAGGTACTGAATTGGCACTTTAGGTGAGTAAGAGCAGTATCTGCAGTTGCATTCAGGAGAATGAAAATTATAGGTCAGAAAGAAATTTCTCCCTATGGTCCAGTATTACAGAACATAGTGCTTCATGGGTTTTTGCAGCTTTCTTTCAAACATCTTTCACTACACATTTCTGCGAAAAAACATTACATGGAATGCAAGAATTGAAATACATTGAAACCTACACTCTTATGATGTTTTCATTACCCCTATCATCTTTTAGTTTGAGTTAATATCAGTTTGAATAATCAAGCTTCTCAAAAACTAGACAAGGAGAAGGTGTACTGGATTCAGGTGAATTAGCATATACGATCTCAGCTATGTTTTTCCCTTGGTGTTCAGGACATGCTATATTACTTCCAGGTACATACTCTCTGCTGAATAGAAAAAAGATCATGATGCATGATTCCATTCCCACAGTTAAAACTACAATTTTGTTTTTAAATTTAAAATGGAACCAAGCAAAAATGTTCTGCACTATAAATAACTGGCATCACTTCCTGCTTAAGAAATTGTCATAAAATATCTACTATTTGACATGTTTGGGAAGAGTTCTTCATAGGTACCATAACAGTCCTACTAGAACCAATTATTGTGATTTAATTTTGGAATTGATATGGTTTAATGTTAATTTTTGTAGCACATCAGTATAGAACTCAAATATATGATAATTACTGAACAGGTGAATTCTGGCATGTAAACCCACCCAACTACTCACCTCCTTATGCCCCTTAAATAGAAAAAAAAACCCTATAAACATATGCCCCAACAGGTACTGATAGTCAAGTAAAAGTCAAGCTGCAGTGGTCCAGATTCCATCTATTCCAAAGTAAACAAATAGATGCATAGTATGAGATCACTAATTTCCACATATGAGTACCTTTGTGCTCTGAAGTCAGCCATGAAATTCTCCAACTGCCTCTTCTACCATTCCACTACTTTTGCACTCATTTTTGGGATGGCACCTCTGTTCTTCTTAAAAGCCATTCCATAGTCACAAACCAAAACCAAAAAATACCTGCTCCCAAATGAACTGCTTCAGTCATGAATGAACTGTTGTTTGCTCTTCCCCTAGGAGTGCACAGGGGCCAATTATCTTCTGGGCATTTGCAGATCTGCCTTCTCTTTCCCTTGGTCTGGTTCTTAAGCACTCTGTAACTGAGTTTTTGGGTGAGCAGTAGGAACAACTGCATAGTGCTAATACCTGCTCCTGTGTTCTACAGTGAGTTTCAAAGTCTGGAAGTGCCCAGTACAACAGGTGCCACAGCCACAGACCAAACAAATACCTGTTCCTGCTGTGTCCTTTCAGAGACTGTTGGCTGAATGCTCACTGCTGGCCACCAACCAGCATGACTTATTGTTCTGCTGTGTCCTTTTTGTCTCTTAGGAGCAGTGTGGTACTCATAGGAGAGAAGAGCTTCATAAAATCCAGTGTGAAACATGAGAAAGCACCACCAGTGCATATGATTCCTACAGAGATCATATAGGGAAAACAAACAAACAAACAAACAAAAAAAAGCAGCTCTAGAGGGAAAATGAAGTGAAACTGAAGGCTGACACAGGCATGTTGGGCACATACCAGAACTACAGATTTTTCCAGCAGACCAGTAGCACTCCTTAGAACTTGTAAAGAAAGTAAAGCTCATAACTGTGTTACTAAAAAAAACAAACCCAAACCCCAACCTATTTCAAAGAAACTTGTTTTCTACAATGTCATTTCCAGAAATTGCTAAGCCATGCTTGTGAGATTGCTGTGAAAAAGACTGAAAAGTAAAATGGGAGCTTTTGGGTAGATGTCCTCTACCTTGACTTCAGGAAGGCTTTTGACACTTTGTCCCATATTATCCTTGTAGGTAATCACAGGAAATGTGTGTTGGATGAATGGACCGTGAGGTGGATCAAGAACTGGCTGAATGCCAGAGCTCAGAGGGTTGTGATGAGTGGAGCAGAATCCAGTTGGTTTCTGTAGTCAGTGGCATTCCCCAGGGATCCAGTCTTACTCAACCTGTTTGTCAGCAACCTGTGTGAAGGGAGAGCAAATACCCTAAACAAGTTTGCTGATGACCCAAAACTGGGGGGAATGCCTGATCCACCTGAAGGCTGAGCTGCCACGAGGTTCAACAAAGACAAGTGCAGCTCCTGCACCTGGGGAGGAATGACCCCAAGTACCAGCACAGGCTGGGGACTGACCTCCTAGAGTGCAGCACTGCTGAGGAGGACCTGGGAGTCTTGCTGGATGGCAAGCTGACCATGAGCCACCAGCGCTCTTGCGGTCAGGTGGGTCAATGGGATCCTGGGGTGCATCAGGAAGAGTGTAGACAGCAGCTCAAGGGAGGTGATCTTCCCCTTCTCGTTGGCCTTGGTGAGGCCACATCTGCAATACTGTATCCAGTTCTGGGCTCCTCAGTACAAGAAAGACAAGGACCTAACAGAGACAGTCCAGTGGAAGTCCACAAAGATGATGAGGAGTCTGGAGCATCTCTGTCCTGAGGACAGACTGCAGGAGCTGAGCCTGTTTAGTTTAGAGAGGACTGAGACCTCAGACCTCATCAAAATTAATGAGTGGGTGGTCAGAGGTTGGTGTCTGACTCTCTTGTGTGGTACCACCTGCTCTAGGTGACTCTGCCTCGGCAGGGGAGTTGGACTGGATGATCTCCAGAGGTCTCTTCCAACCCAGACTATCCAGTGATCCTGTAAAAGTGACAAAATCTGGCAAACCTTACAGTTCTGTATTACCTGAATGCATTGTTTGTAAAGCAAGTTGTCCAAAGCAACAACAGTTAAGTTTTATGCATAAGACAGCAGGAATCAAGATCTGTCTTTTTATAGGCTAGACAGAAATGATAGGTTGTCATGACAGATTTTTAAAAATGTATGTAGAAGTAATTAGAAAAAAAAATGTGCATAGCACATAAATAACATAGGAAAATATGTTATTTTAGTATTGCATATAAATGAAGACCAACATCCAAAATTTTAAATAATATTAACTGCATACATTTAAAGTCAAAAGTCTTTCAATCAAAAATATGTTAGAAATAATAATTTTCTAAGTCATCAAGGCTAAGATCCCACTCTTGCATAAATATTAATTTGTTGGGTTATTTTCCCAGCAGAATTCCAAAACAGATTAGACTTCACTATCATGATTTGCTTGTTTCATTTCAGACATTACTGAATGACTTCTTAATGATGATCAGCTTTCTCTGGCTAGGTAAAGTTTATGGAGAACTGATGTGTACTTTTTCTTTTACATAATAGCCTACAAAGCAGCAAGGTTTATGAAGAACTTAAATAATTGTATTTCCTTCACCATGTTACTAGAAAATAAACTCTACATGAATTTATGTCTCTAAAGGAGACAAAATGTGAAACTACTGAACTCACAGATCCAAAGCAAAATACCACCCACTAAGATTCTGTCTTTATTTTCTCAATATTCTAAAATTTCTCGAAAGGAGTTCCATCACAGTTTCTTGTCACCTCAAGGGCTAGACTTAATTAGTTAAATTGTCAGATGCTGTGGCCATCTACAAAAGAAGGCATGTATGATGAAAATGAGGCCTAAATATTGAAAACTTCCAATCTATGTCAAGGAAACCTTGCTTTTATGAAATATTCTTTCCAGAAAGGAAATTGATCACTGTTAAATTCCCTTTCATTTGCCAAAACACGCTATCTCACCACACAATTCAATGATACATTTTTATTCCCTATTGTTTTTATTCTGTTATTTTACTCCCTGCTTTATCATGAGGACTTGATCTTTTCCTTATTAAATCAGTGGAAGAATACCTATTGAACTGAATGGATAAGAGAGTGAGCAGCCCTGCAACCAATATAAGTAGTAATTCTCATTCACCACTCACAGGGAAGCTGCTTGCAACATGCTGTATGATCACAAAGAGAGAAATCATTGCCTTAGTGAAGGCAGCGAAAGTTTTCTGTGATGTGCTATTCAAATGGCACATACAAAATGTGCATATGAAATGAACACAACAAATTCTAAGAACAGCACACGTATTTTCTGGTGATTCAATTCCCTTTTGAGCTTTTACCTGAGAGAAAATTCTGGTGGCACTCTTTTACAGTGCCTGAATGGACTATCCTCTGTAATACAGATTTTTTAGAAAGTTTAGAAAGGAAAACATAACTGGATTTCTTTCCCTGCATCCTCACACTGACCTACAGCCTCTATCTAGACTCATACATGTAACCCTACAGTATGATTACATGCCACTATACCACAGAAGGAATATTCCTATTGCATATAGGAAAGCTGTCCTTTAGAGTCATACAGATTAGGATTCAAAAAGAAGTTACAAGGCAGGTGTGAGGCCTTTTCCCTTGCAGTAAGAAGTACAGAGGTTTCCCAGTGATCATGTTCACAATTTCAGTTTTAGGTGTGGTAATATTTATTTCTATCCAATCCCAATAGAGAGACAAAAATCACTATTACTACAACAAAATCACCACAAATGCTGCAAAAATGCAATTGTTTCTAGGTGTTTGTTATCTGTCAACTGTTCTGGAGTACCTCCCTATCAAAACTAGCTCATCCAACCAAGACAGGGAAGCAAAATGTAAGCAGACCAAATAGAGTACTCAAAATCAGTGGACCTGCAAGCATACTGAAGGGCTCAGGTCTATTTGAATTAGACAACTGCATCGGTCCATGTTCAAACTGAATATTTTTAATATCATTTTAGAAACACTTATGACATTTCAGACACAAACAGAAGCCCTAAAGACACAACAGGAAAAGCAACCCACCAGGTATTTCACTTCCTCCACAGAGATAGTACTTCAATGACAAAGCTGGATTAAAAATACATATTTGAAATGATCCCTTTTTGTTCATATTGGTTTCATATATGTTGTATATGTGAAATACACTTCAACATGTAACGTGGCTGTTACTGATGCATGAGAATGAAATTAATTTCCATTTTTGAGAGAGATTGTCACTCTAAGAATTTCAAAGGGAATGATTTTTCAGGGGAGAATTTACAATTCAAAAAGTTGATTGGTCTGAAGATTGTGAACCAAATCTCGGACAGAACTGGAATGATCTTCATTTATATTTTGAACAATTTACCACAAAGGGCATCAGAATATAAGTCATCCTTCCTTCATCGTTATCTAACATCTAGTTCATGTATCTTCTAACAATAAAATTGGTGTTGGTAGGTGTTAAGACAAATTTATGAGATACAAGTCATTCAGGGATGACTAGGATTTTTAACACAGGCCTATTTCAACAAGGTAGATTTTGGGTGAATGCAGTTAAAACAATGAAATACTGCCTATTGTAGGTAGTAATCAAAATGGAAAAGCTTTATCTGAGATGTCTAATATTGAAGAAGTCAATCAGATGAAAGATTTAGTGATGTGAGACACTGAACAGGTAAAACCTGTATGGGGGTATGAAACCATTAAAAGGAATGAGTGATGTTCTCGCCTGAAGTATTTTTCAATCTTTGTTCAGAAAACTACTGCCTTAATCTGTACAGAATAATCATACGAAGAGAGCAGATATGCATAGCTGCTCTAATTGAGGTGGAATAGCCTGCATGCTTGTCCCAGATGACTTGCTACAAGTGAACTACAATTAGATTCAGAAAAATCTGAATATATTTTAAAGCACTTGAAACTAAATACATACAAACTAGATAAAGCTCTCTAGAATATCTTGCAATGTATTGTGATATTGTGTTCATATGCAAGTTTAGGTGAACTGCTATCTTAAAAATGGTGGGTTTTTTTAGTTACAATTTATTCTCAATTTCCATTTTTGGCAGTTTGAAATTCACTGTGAGTTCACTGAGGCAAGGATAAAGTGCCCAGCTTGCATTAGTAACTCCATGACTTAAAATGCATGTAAAAAAAGAAAGCGTAAAGCACTATCATTATGTTGTGCAGCTAAACAGCTGTTCAGTTTTCTCTCCTACACTGAGTTTTCTATTTCTAGATGAGTGCCAAATGCCATTGCAAGAGTTCATGCAAGATGGAAGTTTTCTTTCCTAGAGATAGTATTTTTGCTTTTCGGGTGTTTTTTAGTATTTTTCTGTATTTTTCTAAGATAAATACCTCCAAAACTACTAACACACCTTTGCTTTTAGTTTTTTTTTTAAAAGGGGATTTCAATATCAAGGGTGGTACTAGTAATATCAGATCTTCTGCTTAACAAATTGACCCAATAGAACTACACTAATGACTTCCATTTAAGAAGTCAAATAACAGAGGTAGCAAAGCCCCCCTACTTCAAATAGAACCCAAAGTCCAGATGTCATCTAAGCAACAGAGAAGTCTAATACTTGCATCCAGATCAAATATGCCAAATATATTGGCATGATTTTCACTGTAAATAAGTCTGTTTTGCTACCACAACACACTCAACTTTTCTTTTCCAGAAAAGCATTCATTGGCTTCACCATCACACTAATTCTTCCATGATGGACCACAGTCCCCTGTCCTAGTGATAGAAGTGGTGCATGAATGACAGTGCTAAACCAATAGAGAACAGTAGGTATATTAGAAAAATAAACTTCCTGCTGCCACAATCTTTGCATCAGCATTCCTTAAAATAGTTTGGATTCTTCATTTTTAATGAGAAGAAAAATAAAGATGTCACTTTAAACTTTTTGAAAACTGAAATTATTTTTGAGAGGATTTTGATGGAAAAAACTGTGATCAGCCAACTTTAAGATTTCTTATTTTCCAGTTTTGTAGTGCTTCACTTTTCTACCATCACAGTCTTTTGATGAAAACAAGAAGACATAACCTACATAACACCTCATAAATTGTGAGACATCTCAGGATATTCTTTATGAGATAGGACTCAATTACAGTCATTTGCACACTATCACAAATATGTGATTCACCTCCTTAATTTTGTGAAATGATATACATATATACACACATATAATATTATAATTAGATTGAATTCTAAAATTTATTGGGCAGTGACTTCATTGTACAATAGCTGTAGTCCTGGGGCAGTTAGAGAACAGCTGTAGCCAAGCACTGAAAGACAAAGAAAGAGCTACTTTGCCACTCAGTGAAGATGCTGATCATTATCGAGACATTGAGAAATCTGCAGCTGTTGAAGCAGAATTTGTGTTAAATCTGCTTCCAACAGGGATGACAGGTGAGAAATATCTGGAAGATGACAAGAATTGCCAAGGTCAGTCCTCATATACCAACATGAAGGGATGCAACAAGTCTCAGAACTACCTCTGCTTGCAAAAGCAGTCACTGAGAATGGCCACTGTAGTTTCTACTTGGAAAATTAATGGAGCTGGAGCAGCCAGTGCTAATACTGGCATAATCCTGGGAATGCAACAGCCACCCAGAAAAAATGGAAGACTTAGCAAGTATTAAAATAATTTGCTTTTTAAAGAGTTGCCTGCCATAACAAAACACCTCTCCCCATGGTTTTTAAACAGCTTCAGCCCATTCATCCTGCCTTTCAAATACATATCTGCATTTGTTTTTAATTCTCCACATGAATGCAGCCACTGTTTTTGAAAGTGTGCCTTTCTCTTTTCTGACAGATCTCAGGAATAAGAAACATGTGACAATGAGAAAAATGTTTGTCGGCAGCAACAGGTAGATACTCTTTATCCAAAGAGCAGCAAGCACTGTGAAGAGGAATTGTGACAGATTGTTGCCTTTGTTAATAAAATATTCATTTTAATTTGCAACAAATTAGGTTAATCTTCTCCAAATTGAAGCCCATTTTGCCCATGGCAGTAACTGGTAAGGGATCTTCACGTCTTTATCTTGACCCATGAGCTTTCTTCCTCATGTTCTTCCTTTACAGCAGAGAGGGAGTAAGCAAGCAGCTGGGTGGGAGTGTGGCTTTTAGCCAAGTCTAACTCACCACAGAGAAGGGAAGACTCTGCATTACTCGTAGTATGTCCTGGTTGTATGCTAGGAATCACAGCAAAACACCAAGTGATTTTCCCATGCCCAAGCAGAGTTGCAATTGGAGTAATTACACAAGTATGTTTTACTCTAGGCCACACAAAGGGAGTCATTCACTCCTTACAGACTTGGGAGAACTAGCACCCCTAGGTTTTAATATCTCTTTTTCTTCTCCCTCTTCTTGTAACCACCTTAGTGTTTTTCTGAAGCTCATAACATATAAAAGCTAAGTACCTGTATCATTTTTGTCCACAACTTAAACCTTTCTCCTCACTCTGAGTTTACACAACTTTCTGCCTTAAGCCTGTTCCTTAGCTTGTGGCCACAAATAGCAGATCAGCTTTACCACATGCCAGGAAATCAAACAAAAATAATTTTCTGGAAAAGAAATCTCACTACATTCCCAGACCAGACTCACTTGAACACTGTGGTGCTTACAATTTAGTGTTAATAATAAATAAAGCTCCATTTTTCTTTAAATTAATGCTCTTTTTAAAAGGGATAATAAGGGATTTTCATGGCTATCCTACACTCAGACACATAGAACTCATTGCTGAGAAAAGGCAGCAGCTGCCACTCCAACGCTGCATCAGTCCACATACAGATGAACAACAGCAGTGCATTCACTTTGCTCTGCTACTTTTCCTTTGTTGACAACACCACGACTGTGGTCCTGAAAGCCCCAGGGGATTGCTAGGAGCTGCTTCAGCTGCTGAAAAGAATAATTTTTCTTTATTTATTGAAAGACAGTTTACTTGTGTTAAAAGAGCCAGGCGCAAAGGGACCAGGATGTATTGCCACTTGCTCTTTACTCCCACCTATCTCCCATCATTCAGTGTGTACAGGCTGAAAAAACAGGCATAAAAACAATCTTAGAAGTGGAAAAGACGAGATCAGACATCATAATGCCAGAAAAGAAGTCTTCCCATGCAGACTGAAAGAGATGCTAAAGACCTCTAGTAAAGGAAAACTCTGAAAAGCCTCGACTGGCCTTTCTTTTTTCTACCCTAACCTTATCTCCCACTAGGATATGAGTCAGTTCAGTGCAGTGCCCTGCATTCCAGAACCAGATCCAAGATATCACGTCACCAGTTTTGCCACACTGTCATGGCTGTGACACGTATCTAGCCATAAGAACTACAATTATAAAAAGCATACATCCTTTGCAATACAGACCAATATAAAACCAAATTTTTCCAGTGTTTAAATAATTACACACTAATATCCTTGAAGAAAAACAAAATCTATAATACAAACCTTTATGTTTTAATTTAGGTTGCAATGTCAGCCTTTCATATTAATGCCCCATTTATTTACCCTAATAAGTTGCTACTTCAGTAAGCAGTTAAAATCTCATTGATAACTGTTACAATTTCTCTGCAGTTTTAAAGAGTGGAGGCACTAAGAACATTTTATGATAAGTCTGTAAGCTAAATAGATAGTGCCAGTAATCTAGTTAGTTTTAGAGATCTGTTAAAGGATAGCTGAAGATTTACTACTACCCTAAAAATGTTATGTTTAATTTTAGTGTTCTCTAGGTTTCAAGATTTTTTTTTAGTCTCTGACAGATACACTGAAAGTCAATTAATACATTAATATCATATTAGCCTGCAATCTCTTTTTTTTTTCCCCACAGAGCAGAAGACAAACTATTCTTTCTTCTGCAGGATTAATTATTTTTAAAAGTATTTTTAAAATTTTTATTTTTATATATCTCCTGAATCTTGCTTGATATGAGGGGTAAATAATGAAACTTAATCTGCTCTTTGCACATTGCTGTTGAAGAAACTGAACAGATGTTCTGTTGAAACACACAAAATACACCAGATACAGATACTAAAGATGCTTTTTGGGAAAGTTATTTCAAAACTGTTATTGCAGAAAATATATAAAGATGGCTGTTCCCAGAGAAGTTTGATCTAATCACATGAAGAGCTGAAAGCCGATTTACAAGAAAACACAAAAAATAAAAAGAAGAAAGAATTTTTTAAAAACAAAATTTTACAAACCATGTTACTGGTATCTTGCACTGTAAGTAACACCTTCCCCTAGGGAACATAAGTGCTAAGTGTCCACTTGGGAATACAGCCTTTTTGCTGTAGAAGAATTCAGATTCCTCATATATATACCTGCTATTACAGCATGGTGAAAAAAATAGCTAATTTGATTTCAAATTAACTTTTTTTAGTTGGATTCAATAGATATGGGGGAAAAAAAAGGGAAAAAAAATCTCATTTTGAGAATGATTTCTTGAGTTTGCTGTTTGTGGCTACACTGGCCAACATTTCACAATTATGAAGGAGACGTTTACACACCATTTCCAATGGACAATTGTTTGGGGGTTTTTTAATACTATTCTGTCTACTGATATGTTATTACAGAAGTACCACAGAATTTATAGCACACTTCTGTGTAGCCCTAACTTAAATCAGAAATGTCTTCTCACAATCTGTAGGGCACTTACATTCACAACAGACTGTCATTCTATCCTGCTTATGGGGACCTCCAACTCAGACAAGACAGTGAAAGTTTTTGAAGGTCACAGAGGAAGTGTATCAGAGAGAGAACATGAATGCAAGCTTATCCACATCTAGATTGGACACTGGGGCATCATCTTTTTCTTAACTCTTGCTGACATTGTTTATAACCCTATGGCAGTAGGCCACAGATGGGCTTTAGGTTACACAGACATTTGTGATGAAGAGAGAGGTTAAAGTAACAGATCCAAGCTCAGAAAATCATCCTTTCTCAGTAAATGTCAAAAAAACCCTGTTCATGTTGTGTAGGTTTATTCTGATAGCATGCATATAAAATAAATAATTCTGAAAAAAAAAAAAATCCTACTTTGCAATTGATAAGGGAATACAGTTCCTCCAAAGTCTGTTTGGTTTTATCTATTTCCTCTCTTGATTTTTGTGCTTTGTCCCTATCCTTAACCTATGCCCCAGAGAATGAGTAAACAGCTGTCAACAGTGCCAATAACATTCAACAGTTCGTGTTCCCTTACTCTTTACCCAGGCTGAAGTAACCACATTTGGTATGCATTCCACCCTGCAGCATTCTGGAAACCTGCAGTTTGAACCCGTTTTTCAATTTAGCAGTAATGCACTCAGAACAGTAATATGCTACAGAGCCAGCTGGTCTTCCTTAGCCTTTTACCCTCTTTTAATCTTTTAGTGTTCCATGGACACCTCATCTACTCTGGGCTGCTGTAACCTTTGAGCATGTACCATATTTGCTGTATTCTTTTACACAGCCTTAACCTTCCTATTGTGAAAGGCAAAGGCATTGCTAATAGCATTAAAAACCAAAGTAATCTGTCAATTAGTTTCAAATCTGTCAATTTGAAATAAATATGCCAGTAAGAGAATGTGAACCATCATTGGTATGTATTCAAAAACAAAAAAATCAAAGGTAAACAAATCTAACTAGTTTATATTTTTAGCTCACTATTAAATAATTTCATTCATAAGCACATGTATAATATGCATATGCAAGTATATATATATCTACTTGCATATACTATACATCCATACACCTGCACAGATGTGCAAATGCACATGTGCTTGTTCACAAACACACACGTACTCTGTTGGTATGCATGGTCACAGAAGAGAAAAACTTGATTTTTACAGAATGATTTGGCTATAAGCACAGCAAGAAATTCACAATAACAAGAGAGAGGAAAGCAAACACTCTTTGGAAATTTAGACAAATTGGCCTCAAAGTATAGAAACAAAACCAACTAACTTTGCAGTTAATCAACATAATTCAGAGAAAAATGTAGTAAAGTACTTAAGTTGATATGCATTAATAATGTCAAACTTCTCAGATCTTGGGACAGAGGAAATATTCAGGCTTCATTCTATAAAGTGGCTTTGCCGTTATTTTTGTCTAGCAAAGACGGAGAATCATACAGATTTCTCTACACACATTAAAAATTTTAGGAACAGTGGATATGATATTAGCTGTGGTCATGTATCTGTTTTTACTTAGTTGCATACTTTTAATGCAGTTCTCCTAACTCTTCCGCAATGTATCGGAAGTAAAGGATTTCCAAAGAAAGAAGCATTTGTACTGTTGTACTGAAAGAAGCATATTAATTCCACTGCAAGGTGGTATGGTTAGATTGCAGCAAGGAAGGCACAAAATTTGATTTTGTGTAAGCTCATTTGTGATTTGCTGGAAAAAAGGTAAGTTATAAATAAACACACATATTTGTGCTTTTTTTTTTTTT
>WEIU01003654.1:7427-45107 GCA_013389925.1 Aegithalos caudatus
TAATATATTATCACAAAGTACTTGAGGTTTACGGAACTTGATTGCTGAAAAAAAATATCTTTTTTATTTCTATGATAAACCCTCCTTTTTTACACTCAAATTCATAATCAATAACAAATTCTTTTGATTATATAATTAAATTTAAATTATATTTCTAAATTTTGATTATTTTTATTCTCCATTTTCCAATTAGATAATTTCACTTAATTTGGCCCATTGCACTTTGTGATGCACTTTTAATATACAGCCTTACTGTCTTACCTTTTGTCCCATTCACAAAATGTAAAATTAACTAAAATATAATGACTTCGAGGAGGAGAAAAAAAGTAAAGTTCAGTAAGATCAGAGGTGCACTTACAGGAGGCAGGAGAAGAAAAATTATTTAAAATACTGAAATTTTACTGCTGCTATTTAGCACATAGATTAAAAACTGAGCTGAACATAGTCTTCTAATAACTTGGGAGTGGGCAGTGTTGCTGATTACTGACTCAAAAAGATGTTTCTGCACTTTATGTGCACAGGGGAAAATGAAAGGTTCCAAATATCAGCAGTTTCAGTCTTAAACTAGTTAAACTTTGCTAATTTGACAGCTGAAACTTCTGTAATATATAAAGTATACATAGTCATGATATGTGAAGGAAACCTTGAGAAGTGGAATCAGAAACCTGGACACAGAAGAAGGAAAGTGAGAAAACATATGCTTCTGAATAAGAAATGAGGTAACATAGTTGTCACTTAATACATTTTCAGGACTTTTTCTAAAGCAAAAATGGGAGAGTTTCCTGCCTTGTACTGTGTTAATACCAACTGTGTATGTGAATGGACCACTGACAACCTTTGCCATGACGCAGAAGACCACTTACTAAAAAATCTCAAATTCATTCCAAAGAATATTCCAGAATATCCACAAAGAACTGGCATGAAACTTTCCAGAAAGATCGTGTTTGGATTTGTGAAAGTATTTTATACCCCCAGCCATTTTAAGTCCAGTGCTGACATAAAGACAGTGACTGTGGAAGCCAATTTCCTAAAGTAGTGACTTTTTGAGATTGAAATAGTAACAATAATAATAATAATAATAATAATAATAATACTAAATGTACTGACTTAATTATCTCACTCTAATCACATCTAACACGATTCACACGTGATTTCCTTTAATCAACATCTATGTTATACACTGTATGAGCAGGTTCATTTGCTCCAATCCTGGCTACATTCTAAAGAGCAGTAAAAATTTACTTTTATAGATCTTAGGGGATCTAAAATGTGTTTAGAGTTGTTGCTCACATAATTAATTTGTTCTGAGCAGATCCAGCTTGTCTGAAAACTAAGCAGCTTTTCTGAAGAATCCTCTCTCAGCACAAAGTTTATAGGGACTCCTATGGAATGTGCATCCAGCACAAAACCCAAAGCAATCCAAAATTTACATGTGTGTTATGTGAACACTGGTTCAGGTGGGCAGGTGTGTACTGAATTGCTGAAGTGGCACATTTTAGTGTTGTAGTGACTGGCTTTTCATCATTTGGCTGCCTAGGCTGCACAGAACTGTATTTTTTTTCTCTTGCATGTCATGTCATTACTTTTTTCCCCATTTTCCACTGCTCTGTTAATATAGCAACAGCAAAAAATAATTATATTTAATTTGATTATTTTAAAAAACAAAATTAAGAAATTAATACATTAATCTGGAAACTTTCCAAACAATAATATATGTCTGGGATATATTAGAATGGAACTTTCTGAGCCCTCTAAGTTTTAAGTGAAAAAATGCCATAACTAAATGGATTTTAATTTCTCCATTGTGGATTAAACCTAAATTAAAAAATATCACCAAGGACTACAAATATGCTCACTCACAGCCTTTGTTATTAGCAGTACTGAAGTAGTTTTATCATGTTTCCCACTTCAGAAAACAGCTGACACTTGGCTGAGGGAATTGGTGTATTCTTGGCTTTACTTCTAGTGATCTTTCCCTTCTAAGAGAGCTGATTGATCAGAGATGAATCCCAGACATATACCTGAAATACAACTTAAATTTAAATTATTATTATGTTGGCCTTTTTTTTCCCAGACTTGAAATAAGTTTCCAGTTTTCATTTGAAATGTGAGGGTATTATCTATATTACATTATTTTTAACATTTTATAATATTTGAATTTTTTTTTTTTTTTTTTTTTTTTTTTTTTTTTTTTTTTCTTTTTTACAAAGGGGCACTGAAACTGCCTCTTCCATTTGCTCCTTTCCTAGTTTTGGTAATGCATTGTTACCAAATCTTTGAAGAGTTGTTCCAGCTGTAGCTTTTGTTGAAGTGTATGAGCTGAAGATAATTGCCATTTTTTATACAGTTTTGTTGTTATAATGTCTCCATCTTGCCAAAATTTGCACCCATTGCCTGTTATACATAGAAGTCTTATCCAAGCTAGAAGACATAGGACCTATATAAGAATGTTTTAATATTCTGAGCAAAGGGGATATCTTGAGATTCACTCTGATTTCCAAGATTCTTCTTAGTCAGTCTTATTAGTCTAGCTTCTTTTTAAATAACATAACGGAGAGTGGGGGTGGCAGCATTTCTACAGGAGATGGACTTTTGCTTCTTTTCTTCTTCTTAGAGTGGCTTTGTCATAGTGCTGTTTCAGAAAGAAGTAGCCAAATGTGGTGCCAAAGGTTTATCTGTGCTTAATTGTCAGAGTAGATTAAATCTTTTGACAGCAATTATCCAAGCTTTAGCAGAGAACATGATAATTTTTTTATGAAAAGGAAAAATGGGTTTTAAAATTCCTTTGAAAGCATGTAAACAAACAAGAAAATTCAAAGCAAACTCCTCAGACACTACTGAATCTCTGCTGATAGCAAGTAAAATATATCAAAAGCTAATGTAATCCTCTTTCACTATTCCTCTGGGAAGAAATGGAGATTTCAAAAGCTTAGTTTGAGTCAAAAGTCCAGTTCAATGGTTCATGACCTTTTTAAAAATCTGAACTGAGTTTTGGTTTTATATTGGTAGAGTTAAATACTTCATTTTTTGAGTGTGTAGTTTAATCCTCATGACCTGCATATTTTGATCATTTTGCAACCTTCTTTCTTTTTGTTATCTACTCCTGTGGAGTATTTAGAGTCATCTCTGTAAAAAATTTTCTACATAGCCTTTTCTACTTTTTCTATTTCTACATGTTGAACCTGTTACACAGTTCAAAGCTGAGATATTCCAGAAAATGTCTGCTCAATATTCACGTAGACAACTACCCAGCAGCAAAGACAAAATACCACAAAATACCACAAAACTTAGTATTCAGTGCAGCTCAGACTTACTGCATTCAGCATTTACCACTGCAAAATGTCCAGCTCAGAATCCTGTGCATTCAAGACTACACATCTTAAATAAACCTTTTCTAGTTTTTTTTAAAGTTTTTTTATTTATACTCTTTTGTATTAATCTACAAAAAACTAAGGATAAGTATTTTTACCAATGAAGCGTATTTTGTGCTGCTGAGTAATCAGCTCTATTTTGTCCATGCAGATTTTAGCACCTATCTCCCTCTCCAAAGGTCTCTTTTAGAAACTGCCAAGTTCTGCAGCCTGAGAGAGGCAAGACTGTTGCAACTTGATAAACTTATGTGCAGTCAACAGTGAGGTTGAGTCTGTATTTTAAATAGGTATACTCTCTCTCCCTCCCCTCCGTATGTATATGTTTGCATGGTTCAATACATATTTACATGGCTCAATCCAGATACAAATCACACCATACTAACAGAAATACAACAAGCACGAACTGCCTGATCCTGTTCCCATACTGGCTGATCAAGGAAAAACATCAGTGGAAATTACACACGTATATAAAAGGCAGTTTCCTCTCGATCCTAGGATAGTGCAAGGCCATCACATCAACACATAAACCCTTAATGTTCATTGCCCCACTCTAGTTGTTGATATCAGATATAAACACAAAACCCTGGCCACATGTAGAGACACATGGCCCCTTAATTTCCTCCAGCAGCAAACCTCAGACAGTCTATCTAGTAGCTGGCCCATGGGTCCCCATATTCCCCCTTTGCCTCATGCGCTCTGCATGAATGGAACTCACAAGCAGGGTGATTAAGGTCTCTGGCCTTGCTCATAGCTGTCCCTGAGATCCCCTAAGCTCAGTAGCTCGGTCAAGCCAATTGTCTCTCCAGTTCAGTCACAACACTTCTGAACTCCCTTGTATTTGATTAAACTTGTGGCACCCCTGATACCTGATTCCCATCCTTTTTTTCCCACTCTTTATCTAGTCTACCCTGAAGTTCTCTAGGAAGTTGCAGGCACCTATGTGCACGCACACTACAGTGTGCATATCTTCCTGTCTCTTCTGCTTCTGGCGCCACAGACACAAGAACCCTCTGACCACTACAGCTGCTGCATTCAGACTTCCACATGTGCACATGCATGCCCTAATTTTCTCACTCGGGAAAGTAGATAGAAAGGCAGTTTATTTGAAATAGAAAGTTGACCTCATTGACCAGGAACAGTCAGGTCTAGACAAGAATAGATTCCCTTCTTACAAAAGACCAGCCCACATTTTTCCTTATCTTTCTATTTTCCTACTTTTCTAACCACCTTGATCCCTCCCTTGCCCCACATTTGGCTGCTTTCCTAAACATTTTATTATCTTGTGAAGTCCCACAACACTCTTTCTGACACAGTGTGTGCCATCTCCCAGACCAGGGGGCTGCCTCTGTGGACTCAAGCCCATAGATCTCATAATGCTTTCCTGGGATAGCCCCAGGGAACAAGGGAGCAGGGGCTCATGTCTCTGACTCAGGGTAAAGAGATTTCTCTGGGCAAAATTAGCATTTAATCATGTAAGCGTACAGAATCCACTGGGGTGAATTTGTTGTGAATCTCCTGGTTAGATCAAAAATAATATGTATTAGTTAAATTGTATGATCACTTCATTTCCTCTTTGTAAAGAAGTCAATGAGAAGACTGAAGATAAAGGTCCTCTCATGATCATAACTACTAGAGAGTCATTACCTTTACTAGTAGTTAAACAAATATTTTTTAGAAGAATGGCTACAAAAGCACAGGTTGACCATTGGCTGAGAAACTGAACCAAAATAATTAAGTTTCTATTGACAATTTTTAAAATTTAACCTGTTTTATAAAAATATTTTTAAGCACCTCTTCCAAAATACCAGTTGAGAAAGCACTATAGGTCTGCAGTAAGCAAATTATGCACACAAAAAAAGCAGATTTCTCTGATGTATTCAAACGTTATACTTTTATACAGATTCTTAATCAATGAAGATAATTGAAATTAATTGAATGGAATTTACTTCACTGACAACTACAGGTCTTACTGGAAAAAAGGAAACAGTTGTGAAATATCTTAATTGTCTTACACTTTTGAAAAATAACATTCTGAAAGGTGTAGTAAAATAAAAACTTCAAACGTATTTTATCAAGTCAGTTCAGAAAACTTACTCAAAAATGAATGATTCTCAAATTGCAGAACATAACATGTGGTCTCAAAGAATTAATCCATTCAAAAAGATTTTGTGGAAAAAAATTGTGAATAAATATGTAAAGCAGTTTAAATTAATGTTCAATGATATCATTCAAAAAATAGCTTGTACTATAGTAGGTAAAATATATTAAATATATTTTAAAGTTGAAGTAATTACAGAAAAAACTTCTGGAACATATTAAGACAAGTGTCGCATGTAAGAATCTGTGAATAAATGTTCACTGCCTTTGGTATTAATGGTTTTTTCCTCTTAGTTTAAGAAAAAGAAAGATAATTGAGTTATAATTCCAAGTAGACATAAGAGTGGTAAAAAGTTCTGAAAATAGGTTTTCTGCAAAGCCAAAATGATAAAGTTGTTTAGGCTGGAGAAGAGAACATGAGGATAGATGAAGAGTGTTATCACTCCAAATGAAAACAGTGTTTGTTTAAGAGTGTCTTCTCAGTGTTTACTCAGAAGAGCACAAGAATCAAGTGGCAGAAATAGAAATTTAAGTCACATGTTAAAGAAAACAACCCACCACAACAAAAGAAAAAAAATCTGAAACGAGACTTGTAGAATTCCTGTTTCTGAAAGTTTTCTGGAACCAGTGTAACAAATGCTTCATAAATAATCCAGGTGTCATCCTAGAGAAAGGTAATAGGCTAGAGTTTATGGATAAGCTCTTCCAACTGCATGTATTTAAGATTGATGATTGAGAATGTCTCTCTAGTCACACCATTTTTTCTTCTAAATTCTGTGTGTTTGCAATCTGATTAAATAGATATGTACTCATTCAATAAATGCATTAAACATCACAAGCAAAAATGTCATAAACTAATACTAAAATCATATTTAATGATAAAGCAAGTTTTACATGTCTTCCTTCAACCTTTCCTCTAGTACAGATGATTTAATGGTGGATTGTAAAAACCTCCCTCATAAGTCCCTTAAATTAAAAAACAAAAAAAGCTTGAAATTATCTGGTTTAGGCACTTCAGGGGGTGGGACCAAGTAGTGGCTTTGCATCTTTAAGACCTGTTTTTCAAGAATGAAATCTTTACCCTTAATGCTTTCCCTGCTATCTCTGGTGATTTATCTATTACTTTTCTGGGGCATGAGAGAAACCAAGAACAGGTGTTGAAAAGCTACACTTAGATAAGTATTACAAGTAGTTTTTTAGTAGACCTGAGCAAATAAATCATAACATGGTATATTCCTGGATTTTCTGAGGGCAGTTCACACTCATTTCTGATATAGTCTTTCTTTTTGGGAAATTTGAGTAATTAATTTAATTTTTGGGGATTTTGAGTAATTTAAGATTTGATGTTAGAATTCGTATTAGTTATTTGAAAAGAGTATATTTAAATACATTTATATACTTATATGCTTAGAAATTCATACAAACTTCATTAGTTTAATAAGTCTAATTGTATAATTACTAGCTTTCAAATTAATAACAATAGCACAAATCCATTTTCTAAATATTACTATGCTAAACCTCAGTTCTAGTTATTAGGAGGTATTTGGGGTAAAGAGTTTGAAAACAAAATTGTATTGTCATGACAGAATATAATGTATTCAAAACTGGTGTCGGAATATGCACACTTCCTTGGTAAGCATTTTTATTCGATTTTGTTTCACTGCTGATCAGTTAGTAAACTATCATGTACCTCTGGTCTGAACTTGTCCCACATTCTTTTGTCTTTTACCAGCAGAGCAGACATGACAGCTATAGTCAACAAAATGTAAAAAAAAAACAAAAAACCACCAAATAAAACAAGCATTTTGAAGGCTGAAAATGTTATTTTTTTGTCTCTTTTTTCAGTTTTGCCTTTTTTTGTATTTCAAGATGCAGACTTGCTGAGTCAAAGAAAGTTCCTTGCCACATTACATAAATAATTCCTGTCCCTGAGGATAACCAGAGAAGTGGAAATTACTCATTTCTAGTCTCCACTATGCACTCACAGCAGCATCTATGACCCCTGTGGTTCTTGTTCTTGCTGAGGGATTTTATATGCATGGTTCTCTCTTGCACAATATTTTAGCATAGAAATACTTCTGATACTATGGGATTCTAGCACCAGTCCTATAAACTGCAGAACTGCTGTTGTTCTGTACCATAGGACAGGGAATTGAAACACAAAGAAGCTGTTTCACCTCAGATCCCAGGGCCACATCAGTGCCAGATCTGGTAGCTGGTGTTTAGGAGAAGATGTTAAGGTTGCAAAGGGCTGCAAAGCTCAGGGCTGCAAAGGTATGAGGCTAAAGATCCTTGTGTTCTCCACTTAACAGAACAACTCAGTCACAATCCAGAATCCTTAAGCTTGCATTTCTTTCCCTGGAATTAGCTCACAAAGTCCAAACTGGAGTAAAAAGGTAAATTTTCTGCTTTGATGACAGGTGGAGAATTTTTGTTGATTAACAACCTGAGAAATATTGACAACATGGAGACAGAGTTTGTGGTACAGCCAGTGTCTAAACCTGAACAATCAGCCTGTGCCATAACCACCAAATCCATTTTATAGAATAAAAATTTTGTGAAGAAAATCTTTTCAGCCTTGGAAAAGTCATTGATCCCTAGTAAGGTATTCAAGACAAGCAGTGACATGTCTGAAGTAAACTCTCCCTGAATTTGAATTTCACTCCTCAATATGGGTGAAATTTTTGCCTATCCTTGTTCAATAGTAGTTTTATTCTTGAGGTAAATGGAGAATAAATTTTTCACTTGTCACTATACTTTGTCTTCTGTCCCTCCAAGAACAGTTCCTTTATTTGCTTGTCTATGAAGCAAGGGCTGTGTACACATCAGGCTTAATTAAAAAAAAAACAAACACAATATCCTATGTTTCTCAATGATTTCTATTCTTGAATTAACAAAGTCTTTTTCTGAAGAATAAAAACATTATGGGAGATATTTAATAATATCTTGGAAGAGAGTGAATAGAAAAATGCAACTGATATATGAGGATGGTGGCAATTTTTAAGTGTTAGGTAAACATATCAAGTAATTTTTTTTCATATAACTGTTAACCTAACTTTTCTTAAAAGCTGATAAAACAACTATTCTGTATTGACACACTTTGACTAGAATGTATTTCTCCCACTTTTTTTAAGTCTTAAACTATGATAGGTACATTTGTTCAGAAAAATGCTATGATGATGAAATGTGGCAAAACTTGCAGACACATGAGCTTTATGTTGATGATATTTAGAGAACCTATAGTTTTTCATGAACTATTAAACCTATCAATAACTGGGGGAAAATTTCTGGGGGAAATGTATTCCTCCTTAATATCTTGAAAGGGAAAGTAATGGTTATTTTGCAGGATTATTGACATTGCAATGAGTACCATTCACAGATTAAAACTTCACTGTGAAGGCTACAGTAGATCTTATTCCAAGGCTGTTCACTGAACTGTTGATTTTAGTGAGTCAGGTTTCTAAAAATTTTTAATCTTTTTTCAAAGACACTTGACACTCAAAACCTTCTTGTATAGAAATATAAGTGGAACATTCAGCATTTATTCCTAGCTGGTTTTACATTTCTTGGGGGACTGATAATTATCAGCAGGACATCATAGAAGTTATAAATTTTCACCCAAAATCCTGTTTTTAAATTGATAGAATATTTTTGATGTAGAGCATGAAGCTATAATAAAATAAGGTATGCTAACTTAAGTATCAATTAATTCAAAAGAATATTTTCAGAATGAGTTATATTGACCTATGCTACATCATATGACAGAAACTGAGCTGAGAGAGAGTACCTAAAAGGATAGGAGCTGTTTTTTGGTTGTGTGTTTTTTTNAAATTGTCTCACAAAATTAAAAAGGTCTGGATTATAGTATTCCATCTGTGTTGATTTCACTGTGAAGTCTTCATGTATTTTTGTAAAGGTACTTGCCAGGGAGATAATCAAGTTAAGCTGCTCAATCATAAGAAAGCTACTAAATATTCCTATTCATGCTTCATTCAATCATGATACACACATTCTTCACTGGAGTAATGCTGCTGATTATAGCCTGAAACCACTTTTAAATTAAGGTTTATTGGATCAAGGTTGTGGGCTTTCTGTTGTTGCTGTTTCTGGTTTTGGTTTATGAGGTTTTCTTTTATTCCAGATGAAGTTCACAAGACTTTGGAGGTATGTCATTGCTTTGGGAAATGGTGTTGTTGAAAACATATCTCTTCTTGATAAGGATTTGGATTATTTTCATATAGGAGGTTTTGCACATTTTTATGGTTTTTGCTACATTCTCAAGTGTAGACAACATTTTTGTTGATATGAGTACTGAAATATATTATAATATGTATAAGACCTTAAGAACCTGATATTTAAATACATTGAGTTCCTACAAATCATAAGTTTTTGAATGGCAAAAGTAAGCAATCTTCTTGGGTTTACGCAGATTAAGTCTACTAAACTCTAGCAATTTAAACTGGTACTTTGAATAAAATTTTCTTGAGTATGGATTAAAACAGAAGAATACTACAAGCTTTTCACATAAACTAAGCATTGCAGTCACCATGATGGTAGTGCCTTGCATTCTAGCAAAAGTAAAAAAGAACTTATATGACATATTAAATCCAAAGATTGTGTGTCTAGAAACATTACTTGTTGGGGGAAATAAAAGAAAACAAAGCATTGTCATATCATTTAAATTTAAGATTGACTAACTGAGCATTTGATTTAAATGGAACAAGTCAGATGTCTCAAATATAAAATTGACTTTGTCATTTAACATGAAATACACTTTACAGAACCATCTGGGCTCCCTTATACTTAAAATACCTTATATTAAAATACCCAGAATGGGAGTTACAAAACTCGTGAGGATTTATAGGTATGAAAGAATAAATATTTTCCAAGATATTCTGATATCTGAAAATTCTCTAGAGCTGTTTACTTCAGTCAGAATCTCATTTATAGTTCTAAAAAGAATGTCTACATTTGATGGGTTTGGGGTATTTTTTTGTCATAAACATGGGTTTCTTTGCAGAAGTTCTTGCATAAACAGTCTACCATAGAAGTAAAAGTGTTGGTTAGACACAGGAAAAATACCATTTGAAAACAAGGAGAAGAGATATTTGAAGCAGGAGAACACCTTCTTTTTCATGTCTAATGGAAAAATGCACTTAAATTTTGCATTGGTTTATTTTATAATTTTTTTTTTGTTTTGTTTTGTTTTTTTTGTTTTGTTTTTTTTTTTTTGTAATTCAAAATCCAAAATATTCACAGAACTTTATTTAAAATTACCGCTTATACTGAACTGTGTTCTACACACCACCCCTCTGGGAAACTAATTACAAGTCCAAGACTCATAGAATATCCTGTGTTGGAAGGGACCCATGAGGATCATCTAAATCCAACTCCTGGTCCTGTGCAGGACACCTCAAGAGTCACACCATGTACCTGTCAACACTGTCCAAACACTTCTTGAATTCTGTCAGGCTTGGTGCTATGACCACTCCTCTGGGTAGCCTAGTGCCCAGCCACCCTCTGGGTAAAGTACTTTTTTCTGATATCCAACTCATCCTCTCCTGACACAACTTCAGGCTGTCCTTTTGGGTCCTGTCACTGAGCAGAACAGTGTCAGTCCCTCTGCTTTACCCTCATGAGAAACCTCTAGACTGTGATGAGCTGTCCCTTCAGACTCCTCTTCTCTAGAGTGAGCAGACCAAGTAACCTCAGTCAATTCCCCTCTAGACCCTTCACTGTCTTTGTTGCTCGCCTTTGGAATGGCATGTAACAGCTTTATAACCTTATATTGCTGTGCCCAAAAATGCACACAGGACTTGAGTTGAGGTCCAGGATATGGTTGGCCCTCATGGATGCCAAGGCACACAGTTAAAGTTAATAATCCAGCTGGATTGAAGCACCCTGGCATCTAGTAAATTTCCTATTCCATTACAATTACCTATGAATATTAATATCACATATCTTGCATAAGTACCTACCAGAAGAAATGGCTCTGCTAAGTATCAAAACAGTGAAGAAAACATTATAAAATATTAAACACAAAATACTAAATATTATTAACTATTAATATTTATGAATATAGAAGTAAAATATTTTAATTAATTCTATTAAATGAAATTAATTAATAATATTATTAAATATATTAATTATAAAAATATCAGAAGAAAACCCAAAACATGAACATAGTGAGGGAAAAATGAAGAAAAGAAAATTTGTTCACTTCTATTGAAAGCAGTAACCCATAACAGTAGCCTATAAAATTAATTTCTTTTTGGATTACCATGAGGAATGGATGGGACATCAAACAGGCCAAGGTACTCATCAACTTTCCTTTCTTTGCCTTCACCACCAAATAGTCCAGCCACCCTTTCTCAGTCAGAGAAGGCAAGGAAATGAACAGGAGAAAAAAGGACGCTGGCTGTAGAAGACAACCATATTCAAGGCCATCCAAGGAACGTGAAGGTGCACAAGTCCATGGGACTTAATGAGAGGCATCCACGGGTCTTGAGGAAACTGGTGCAGAATGTGGCTGTACCACAATTAATAATTTTTTTTTAAAAATCATGGCAATTCACTGAAGTTCCCACCAATTGGAAAAGAGGAAGCATAACTCAGGAAGGACACCAATCTTTTGGAGTGAGTCCAGAGGAAGGACATGAAGATGATCAGAGGGGACAAGCTGACAGTTGAGTTGTTCAGCCTGGAGAAAGGGAGGGTCTGGGGAGAGCTTATAGCACATTCCAGTGCCTAAAGTGAGCCTGCAGGACAGCTGGAGAGGGACGTTTGGCAAGGATATGGAGTGATGAGACAGAGGGGAATGGCTCCAAACTGGGACAGGATAGGTTTGATTAAATGTTAGGAAGAACTTCTTTACTGTGGTTAGGCACAGGAGCAGGTTGCCCAAAAAGCTTGTGCTTACTCCATCCCTCTAATGTTCACAGCCAGGTTGGGTGAGGCTCTGAGCAGCCTGATTTAGTGGTGGTATCCTTGCCCATGGCAGAGGACTTGGAACTAGATGATCTTGAAGATCCTTTCCAGCCCAAACCATTCTATAACTCAAGGACACAAGGTATATTTCCTTCTCTTTAAAAAGTAAACTACTATAACTGCTTAAGGTTAAAAATTGTGTTAACAACTCTTTTCATAAATATTTTGCACAGGAAATATGAATTTGGGTTTTATTGTTATCTACAAAATAGCTTTGAAAATTACCAAATTTTCTAGGGCTGTAATGATGAAAGCTTATGGAGCTCATCATAGTCACTGAAGCCACTTGGAAACTGTGTCATGATGTGAAGGTAAAGGAATTTTGTTTTTTACTCTTTGGTCTTAAAATTTATATTAAATGGTCAAATACATGAGAAAATTTGATAGTATTTTTTTGTAAAATAAGTACTTGTTGAAAGATTGTTTTCTTTTGAGTAATATCAGCAAGATAGCAAGAAAAATGGAACATCGTGATATAGGAATTTCACTAATGTTTGTACATCTGTATCTGTGGAAAAATGCATCAAGAGTTAGAAAGATAAAAGATAGTGGTTCTTTGAGTAATTTTCTGTGTTTTATTTTCCCTCTGTCATTGTTGACATTTGCTTTTGAATAAAAATGTTCTTTCTCTTTCCACTTTAATGTTATTCTTTATTCTTCAGCAAAAGTCAAAACACTATGTTTATGACATAGTAGTCTACTGCTTGGAAATAAGTGAACTGTCAAAATGTCAACATTATAAATTCATTGAAGAATCACAGAGAAAAATCATGTGGGTATGTGAGGAAGAGCAAAACCCTGATAACTAACAGAGAGGGTAGAGAAACTATTAAAACTTATGAGAAGTCAATGGCTCTAATTTCAAGGAACGTAAATTTAAAGAATTCCCCACAGCACCAAGACAAGTCTGCTTTGAAGAACATTTCTGATGCTCCATGCAGCAAGGCACTTGGAGTTCATCCAGAAACAGAATCATTGCTCTGAGCTGTTGTACTGGTGCTTTTACTTTTGTTCATTGGCACTTGACACTTGCTACTCTGAGTCTTTAGTACACATTGCCAGAAGAAATGTTTTCCAACTGCTCTGTGGCTGAATATGCTCTGTAGGACTGGAAGTTGCTTATGGAGTACAGCCTGTATTTCCAATTTCCATAGGGCTGAAGCAAACTTTAGATTTCAGAAATCAGGATATCTTGATGGACTTGGAGCAGAGTGGTTGGAAAGCTGCCCAGCAGAAAAGGACCTGGGGATGCTGGTCAGCCGTGGGCATGTGCTCAGGTGGCCAAGAAGGCCAGAGCCTGGCTTATGAGAGGTGGCTGAGGAAACGGGGTTTGTGCAGCCTGGAGAAAAGGAAGCTGAGGTGGGACCTTTCCACTCTCTACAAACAACTGAAAGGAGGTTGTGCTCAGGTGGGGGTTGCTCTCTCCTCCCAAGTGATAGGACAAGAGGAAACAGCTTGTGGGGAGGATTAGACTGGATATTAGGAAAAAAAATCTCCCTTGAAAGGATTATCTGGCATTGGAACAGTCTGCCCAGGGAAGTGGTAGAGTCACAACCCCTGGAGATATTTAAAAGATATGTAGATGTGGTTTAATGGTGGACTTGGCAGGACTACATTTGCAGCTGGACTTGATTATACAGGTGTTTTTCAACCTTAATGATTGTGTTATTATACGATTATATTGAAGATATGAAGCTATATTGTATATATAAAAATATGTAACGTGTAATAGTTACAGAATATATTAAAAGATTCTTTTTCTTTCCTCTTCTAGAGTCATCATCAAGCATAGGTCTTTTCCCTAAAATGCTTGCACCCATCCTATGCGCATGATATAAACACAACCTGTAGGAACTGAAGAAGCATAAATATGTACAGTGAGAGTGCACAGCTTATTTGCTTTACCCATCTGATCTGGAAAATAGAAACCACTAATTATAATGGGAACTTTTTTCCTGCCAATAGAGATATTTTCATCTCATCTGTTCACTTAATGAACTTAAAATTTTCCAAAACCTTTACTTTTCATTCTCCTTAGATTTCATCTAAGATTATTTCCCAGTTTAGCAAATATCCATGTATAGATCTGATTTCATGCATAAGAAAAGTAATTACATATTCAGATATTTCTTAGATTCAGGATTCAGTTGTTGAGTAAGCCAATAAGAAATGAAAATCAATAGTGCATGAACAGAAAAAAAAGGACAACTAGAAGGATGTTGAAAACAGGTGAGTGACATGAATCAAAAAGGAAGGCTTAATTTTTTTTTCTATTTTCCTTGTACACAAATCTCATCTTTTTATGCTGTTTGTATTAGGCACATTTCAGTAAGCTTAAGGTTGGAAAAGTAGCTTACACAAGTAATTTCTGAACTGGATACTTTATTCTGATAATGCTTTCTAAAATTCTCCCCCAAATTTTTAACAGGAGACTTGAGCTATCTCTAAAAATCAGGGAAATTTAAAATGATGCACTGCTTTGTGGGCTATGGTTTTATTTCTTACTTTTTCTTAGTTGTTATCAGGTACAGAGGCTGCCTAAAAGTGGCTTCTGTTTCTGTGAGTTAGAAACAGCCTCTCCAATTACAGGCAGGTTCTGTGATTGCACAGCTTGTGAAGATGAATGAACTCCCAGGAGCTATGTAGCTGCACAGGCAAGTTTGACCCAGAAATCACATCCTTTATAAGTGTTTTATAAAATATAAGGAATATTCTTTAACACTTGGGCACACTGAGATTAAGAATGCAGCATAACTACAGAGGATTATTATACTGATTAGTTTTGTAAACTAGCAAAATACCTTATTTTGAAAGGTCTAAGAGAGAGATTTTAAATTTTATCTAGAGGTGAAAATTAAAGGTTGTTTGTATTCAGGAAGAATCACTTTAAAACAAAGAGATGTGTGACTATGCAGCCATTAATTGTGATCTTTGCTTTTGTTAAATACTGACTAGAATGCAATGAGGAGGTTTTATCCAAAGGAACTGCATGGTGGTTACTAGTCACACAATTAGAGCAATTGTCTGAAATTTTTCTGCATTAGTAAAGCTCTAAAAATCATAAAACAGCAGGGATCAGAGAGACATACAACTTAGTCTTTTACTGCTGCTTCCAATAAAAAAAAAATATGCTCATTGTTAGGATAAGCTGACTTGTTCGTTTAAGATTTTCATTTTTATTTCAGGGTTCAGGGTTCAGGGTGAAAATAAGCATGAATTTTAAAAGAATTCAACTGAAAACTCATGTATATTTTTATGCAAAAGATAGTGATCCTGATATTATTTCACTACTTTGTTGTCTTTTATTCTGTGATAAGGGACCTCAAAATGGGCACATATGTCTGGGAATAATAACTAGTGATTTTAATTCTTTGTAAATTATTATGTATAACTCACAATGATGAAAAAATATGTGGCAGCTGCTACCATTGTATGTCCATGAAAAAAATACCTTCCCTATAACTCCAAACAGCAATTGAAGAACAAAACCAAGGTTTTAGCAATGCAGTGGTTCAGGTATTCATCAGAAACTCTAAATACTTATTATGGATTACGTTAAGAAAATCACCTGTGTGGTACAGTGAGGCAGAAACTGTTCTTGTCTAACAGAAAAAAGCTGTTTTTACAGTGACACTATCCCTTCCTCTCACATTCATTATATGGATAGCTTAGGACTAAGGCACACAAAGCTGTAAGGACAGCATTTATAAGGCCAGGATCAAATCTCTCTGAGGCACTCAGTGAGCAATGAATTTTAAGTGATTTGTGGTTTTCATAGTAGGCTTTGTACATGGAGGGATAATAACATCAGAGGATTTCCTGCTTTTCTTTCCTATTTGCTTGTATGCCAGATTTACTATGTTAGTCCACATAGCACAAGTGGAAAAATAGAAAGTTGCTTGATCTAAAGAGATGTCCTTCCTATGTGACTGGAAACCTGAAATATATTCTCTAAGGTGTATAGTGTTCAACTTTATCTGAATATAGACTTATTCCTTTGCAGTTCATTAAACTCCTTATTTGGAACATGTATTTTCAATGGTCATGCTAGATTACAAAACAGTTTATTCAAATGCAATTATGATCTGAAGTACTGGGAAGAATGAAATATAGTAGAAACATTCCAGATCTGACTATGAATATGGGGATGAGAAACAAAAAGTTTAAACTTTACGTTTATAATGAGGCATTCTCTTTAAAAATGAGCTGAAATGCAGTAAAGCAATCTATTCTTCTTGTTGCAGTCTTGCTTCTTTAAATTATGTGGTTTTCATAAAGGGCCATGTTCTATCTGTACAACACATACCTTGATCAGAGATAGAATATGATTTCTTCATTATAGTCTTCTTAATTCTTTTTGTGTCTTTCACCATGCTAAATTTGCTTTCAAATTTTTTTTTAAAGAGAGTGGTATGACCTCAGCTGGTTTCGTGAATGTCTTCCATTGTTGTTTCTCTTCTCTGTAACAATTGTACGTATAGCATTATGAACCAGCAGAATTTGGCATATGTCCTTTCTTTTTTTAAGTTGATTAAAACCATTTTAAAGATTAGTAGTTACACACATGTATACATTCAAAACATATTAACATTCATATCTTCTTCCACTGGCCTTTTTGCATGCAAAAAAAAAACCCCTACACACAGACAAAAGTAGCTATAACAGAATATCAGATTGAGAGCAAAGTTCAGGGCTTATTTTAGAGGTTGTTCCTCTAGTTATTGTGATAAAATCTGCTTCCAGATTAAATGAACAAATATATTTCGTGGTATGCAAATAAATAACCACCTAAAGTCTCAGGCAAGGTTAGTAATTCTTGAAAATGATTACATGGAACAGGATGCTAACTTACATAAATTTAGAAAGATAAAAATGGTTCATTGGAACAGTCAATGAATTTCTGTCATGTAATATCTGGCGAAGGAGTAGAGGAAACTAGGAAATAGTTACAAATTTATTTTAAAGAGTATTTGGGATGCAATTTTTATATATGCAGGAGTCTGAAGCCAACTTAGTACCAAAGTTTCTGAAGTAAATGTGATCCCAACTGAGCACAGAACTCTTCCCAGATAAGGGAGACCTGAACCTGGAAAAATGGAGACTGCTCTATCACAGCGAGACTCTTGCACAGGCTGTTTCTGATGAATGCTGGTTACAGCAGTAGTAAACCTGCTGGTAGGAGTGTCAGCATGACCTTGCTGTATCTCTCCTTTGGGTATATATAAAATTTTTGTTCCACAGTATCTTGGAAAACATAAAAAAACCAGTTTCTCTTCCAGCATCCTTCACAACCACAAACAAATGGTGAGGATGTGGATAGAGCCCAGTCTGGTTCTGAGGAGTAGATTTGATTATTAATGCTTATGTTCCTCATTGTTGTAAACTGTGTTTTGCCATGTTAATAAGATAGAGGACTTTGATATGTTTTTTGTTTTTTTCACCTTAGTCACGGTAAAAGCCATAAGTTTACTTGAAACAAAGAATGACAGACTGGTTCAAGTTGAAACAGACTTCTGGAAGTCATCTGGGCCAATGTGCCTGTTCCAGCAGGGCTACGTACAGCAGGCTGCCCAGGACCCTGCCCAGATGGCTTCTAAGTATCTCTAACAAAGGATATCCCACAGCCTCCAGGGCATTGTGTACCAGTTCTCAGTCACCCTCATAGAAAAAAGTGTTTCCTGATGTTCAGGTGGAATGTCCTGTGTTTCAATTTGTTCGCCTTTCTTGTTGTCCTATTTATGGACACCCCAGAAAAGACCTAACTCTCTTTTCATTTTCCCTTCAGATATTTTTATACTGTGATGACTTACCCCTTTGAGCCTTTTTTTCTCCAGGCTAAATATTCTCAGCCTTTTCTTCTATAATAGATGTTCCAACCTCTTTATAATTTTTGTCAATCTTTGTGGACCCTCACAGCTGGACTCTTTTCAGTGTGTCCTCATCTCTCTTGTTCTGAGGAGCCCAGAACTGGGAATGGTACTCCAGATCTCACCAATGCTGAGTGAAAGGAAAGGATCACTTCCTTATTCTGCTGACAACACTCCTCCTAATGCATCCTGGGACAGTTTTAGTCTTCTTTGCTACAGGGACAAATTGCGGGTTGTCTGCTAACTCAGTGTCCAACAGGACCTCAGGACATTTTCTGTAAAGCTGCTTATCCTGGACCACCTCTGACATGCACTGGTGAACGGGGATGTTCTGCCCCAGGAACATGACTTTGCACTTCCCCTTGAATACCTCATGCCCTGCTATGCTGCACATCTGGAAAATGTCAATTCTCATACTCAAACAGAAATGCACTTTTTAAAGGATATTTTGAACAGATGATTGAGTTGGAAAGGCATTAATTGATGTTTTAGCTGCAGCAACTGTTGGAGTTTTGAAGTTGTCTGAACAGTGCACTAGGAATTGAGAACTGTTATGTATTTTGCTTTGTAGTGACATTTATTTCCTCAATGGCTTTGCTACATCTCTGCTCAACTGTACTCAATGGTATAAGAAGGTATTTTTTTTTCCTAAATTATGATTTCTATTTATAAAATGAGGGAGACTTTCAGGAAGAAAATTGTTTGGAAGAGTTGCTGTAGAAATTATTCTGGTTAATGCACTAAACTGGGACATAATCAATCTGGCCTTAGTTCCATCCTCTGTCATGTACTTCCTCATATGTAACGGACAGGTAATTAGCAATTATTCCTTACTTTCTCCAGTATAAAGGTTATTTCTTATGTTTTTGCTGCCTTGTTCAATAAATAAGACTCAAGAATGGGGTACTTTACCCCTTTGAGATATCCTATGCTGGTTTAGACTCTCAAGCTGTTCACACTTTCATCTTCTACTCATTAGGCTGAAACTACTTTGCTGCACTTACCTTCTTGAAACCAATCCACATCGTATAGAGATACTTAAGCTTGTATTGCTCCACCAAAGATGCCTTCTAAGCAGTTAGAGGCTGCAGTGTTTCCTTAAATCCACTGAAAATTCCTCACACAAAGGATAAGCTGTATAACTTCACGTCCTGATTCTGCCAGTAACTCATTGTACAACTGTCTGGATCTGAAACTAAAAATTATTCACATATAAATTCTGATAAAAATAGCTCAAATGGCAGCTATACTATCCAATGTCATTAATTCCATTTTACAATTATTTGACAGGCCACATCTTCCTGTAGCATCTATTATCCTACACAGAACTTATAATATAGATTAGGAAAATTTAAATATGTATTTATGAATTAAGGACAATAGCTTGTGATGCTCAAAGAAGCCCAGTATATGATTATTTAAATCAGAATCTAAATGCTTTATTAAGGGAACACAGGTTTTCATTTCTTCTACACATCCATACAAAACTCAGTCAGTGATCTATTAATTCTTCCCTGTATTAACTATTTTTCTATTGCATTAGAAAACCTCTTTGTACACAAGCAGACTGAATTTAATTAACATTTCTAAAGTGCATTGCAGGTATTTTAGAACCTCAAACTTTCTCATGAAGTTTGGAATAAAAATAAATGAATGATAGCTCAAGTATTAAAATAGATATTACAAAACGACACAGCCCCTGAATTAGTGAGTTTGTTCCATTTTATATTATTTTCTTTTCAGAAAAAAACCTTGACCAGAGGAAAGTTTGGGCCTTCCTTCTTTTTAATCAGATAGAGCTGAATTTATAGTTCCAGACAAGATGTCAGGAAATATGGCTTCTAGGTCAATGATTTAGGAGTTTTCTTATTCTTTACAGAACAGAAATGCCATCTCTCTCAAAATCTCACTCATTCTCATGTCCATCATGAATATGGCATCCTATTTTAGAGCCTCTGTGTAAATAAATGAAGTAAATTGGCTCCTAACTCATATTTTCTGACTTACTATTTGGAAAGGTATTCCTCAATCTATACACTGTTGATGGAAGTCTATAGGAAATAGCTGGTAGGAATTTACATCTTATTCAGGAAATGTTGTATTAAAAGAGATCCCTTTCAGTTTCTGACACCATCAAAATAATTATATACATCATACTGTAATAAGTACTTCAGCTCTGATAATTCATAAACCAGTAAGTTTTACTCCAAAGAAGATTTTGAGTCTGAGAATAAAGGTTGATCTAAACCATTGTTAATGTTTTCCTTGTCTTAATTAACTTAACTGGCCACCCATAATACAAACTGTAATCATCCCTTGCAAGAAATATATTTTCAAACCAGTATTTTTGTGCTCTCTATCATGGCTTGGATAGTCATCCATCAAAGTAATCAACATTTCTCTTCCAAAATCTTCCATAAACTTTTCCTTTGCTGCAGCCTATTCTATTAACCACTGTTGTCTCAATTTTTCTTGCACTCTTTGTATCATTTTATTGAATATTTTTTCAATAAAACAAATTATAAAAAGTTTGAAAAAATGAAGACCTTAGTCTACAGATTTCTTTGTGCTCTATACTTCCAAACTGCTTTGAGAAAAAATATTCTGTATGTGAATAGCACAGCTGGATGCTATGAGAATAATTAGGCAAAACAATAAACACTCCAAAAAANAACATTGATTCCTTTTTATGGGAAATCAGCATCTGGCATAAGCAGAAAGAAAATAGTCCTACCTCAAGGTCAATCTCTACAAAACCTTGAAAGGAATATTTATTTTTTTAATTAAAAAATAAAAAGACAGCTTAGAAGTTTACAAAAAAATTAACTTTAAACCTCTTATTAATATTTAAATATTTTCAATACTCTTAAAAGATCCAAGAATTCTCAACAGCTTAAACATTTTCAGTCATCAGAAGAAGTCAACTAAAAGGGAACATTTTCTGACATCATAATTGATGGAGTGAAAATGCTTTTAAACGTTGCAGTGACAAATCATATGGTAGTTACTTTGGTCTATAAACCTTGGTCAGGATGAAATTATTTTCTTACTTCTGGCAGAGCTGTGACAAGATTTGCTGTATATACATTACACACGGATGTGCACAGTTACTGAGATGTAGAAAAGTGGCTGTGTACACAGTATGCATTCAGTTGAAGTTTAAAGATATTTCCAAGAAATGTAAGAATTGTCACTTCCTGACAAGGAAGTGTGAACGTTTCTGGGATTTGAAAAGTGGTGGCTGGTATTAATCTGCAGAATATTAATACCAGCCTGAAGAGGAGCCAAAAAATTGCAAACCCTAGCTAAGTTTCACAGAATCCTCAAAGGCTATCCACAGGGCATTTTTGAAAAGAAGGGAAAACTCAAAGTACCATAGTTCCAGTCTAGAAGGACAGTTCTACATATGTAAATACATATTTTCTCATTTCTGTAGAGGCTATAGTGGAAAATGGTATTCCTGGGTCCTGGGAACAGTTACATGGGGTTTTTTCTTCAAAGGATAATATCTTATGTTACATTAGGAATCAAAGCTTCTCATAACAACATACCTTGCTGCATTAGTAAGCTCAGAGGCAGAATTGGGGTTAACATAGAAAAAGCAGGGGGAAAAGTCTCAATATTTTTATGGAATTGAAAATCATATAAATAATTTTTTTCACTATTTTGGAATGAGAAGGAAAATGATTGAGTTTCTTGTTCTACCATTCTTCAGTGTCCAGGTCACTACCAGTGTATTTGACATCCTGCAAGATTTTACTCCTTCTAGACCTGATTAACTTTGCATAAATAATTGTATGCTAATTGGAACAAGGTCTTTACTCTCAGCCTCCCACACAACAAATAAATGCCTTAATTGCTGGGACTCTGCTCAGGTCCACCAAATATGTAATTTAAAAAAGAAAAGCAGCTTCAAGTTTTTTGAGAATGTAAAAGCATCTTATGTTATACAGCACTCCTATGATAACTCATTGCAGTACTGGAAACAGATTTAACATTAATTTCATTATTTTAAAAGGTCTTTTTAAAAAGAATAATTTTAATGTAACTGTATTACTTCAGAGGATGGTGTTAAAATTATAGGTAAAACTTTATAAAGTTTGGGAAAATGACCTGAAATTTCAGTTGTCATTTAAATAGTAGTTTTCAGGAAAAATTATTCAATTTAGGTAATAATTTAAAAATCAGGTAAATGACACTCAGTAGCTAAGTTGGATATTTAATACTAGACATAAAAACTGAAGAGGGATTTTTTTCTTTGTTTTTATTGTTGTTATGTCTAAGTTATATTATTTGAGCAGATTTATTTTTATTTAAATTTTTCAATTTTTAGGCAAATAATTATATTTTTTCACTGGAAATTTATTGTCATAACAATTGGGATTATATAGAAATTTTACAATGGGTAGTCAAAAAAACCCAGATATAAAATGAAAATGCATTATTAGAATGTTCCCTCATAGATTACCCCTGAAATTGTTAAGTTATGCCAAACATACGTTTCTGAGAGTTCAGAACAAGGATGTGACTCGGATTTTGTTTTCCTGTTAATGGGAATGAGATGATTGCTGCTTCTGAGTGCTGTTTCTTTAAGGATCCTAATTTCTTCAAAAGTTCAGAGTAAATTTCACACTCACTGAAAGATAGATTCATCTCTCCCCTCTCCTTTGGACTTGAATTTGAAACTTCCACACAGACTTAATGGTAAGCTGTTATCAAATTACATGAGACAGAAAAATATATAAAAATATACATTTCTTTCCTTGACCTTCAAGTTTGCAAATAGGAATAAATTGTTAATTTAGGTCTATACTTCAGGTCATTTAGGAGTGATACTTTAGGCAAACAGACTGGAAATTGTTCAAGCTGTTACCAAGGAGATGTTGAGTCATCCTGAGTTTTCTAGGATGATTTAAAGGTGTTGCTGTTGAAAATATTAGCTATCTAACTTATTCTGGAAGATCAAACTTGTTCAGCAGATGTCTATAAAATTTGCTGATTTCTCTCTCATTTTTAGATGTCTCTTCTCAGGTCACTGATACTGAAGCCATAAAAAAGAATTTAAATTACTTTTTATCAATATAGAGGTAAATATCTATCTCCAAAGACCTTTTCTTTCTCACCACATCTCTTCTTCATTCCTTTTGCAACTTTTCTCTTATTTATTTTATAAATAAATAAAAATATCAGTACTTAGATACATTGTGTGCTAGTCATGCTGCAGGAAGACTGGGTGCAACCCATTTTTTATCAATGGGACTTCACTAGTTGTATCTATTCTTTCATGAATTTATGTAATCAATTTTTACTTTCCATTTTTGTCTCTAAGTACAAACTGGGCCTTTTCTGTTGTTATTTATCAAGTACTTTGCCCAGCTTAAGGTCTTAAAATTAAAGCCATCTTGAAAATGCAATACTGAAAACAAACAAGGAGACCTGCTTTTGTTATAATCCTATGAAATAAGGGAAATGCACACTTCTCCTGAAAACAAACAAGTAGACCTGCTTTTGTTATAATCCTATCAAACTAAAGAAATCTGCAGTTCTCTCTGTTCTTTTTCTTGATTCTGCATTAATCAAAGTAAATTTTCTGAAATCTCCAGGTAGTACATGATGCTATTGCTAGGCTAGAGTAAGCAAAAGAAATAGACTACAGAATCCCCCTGACAGAAAATTAAACATAAGATTTTCTTTCTTGGAACTCCTTTCTGTTCTGCCTTCTTGCACATTGTACACTGACAGGTGAGTATCTCAAATGAGTAGGTTCAATACACAGTAAATAGTGGTTTTGTGCTTATCACAGTTTGTCACGAAGTTGCTGCTTGGGTATGTGCTCTGATCATCAGAGCTTGAGGATTTCTGAAGCATTTCACAAAATTCTTTTTCTTTTTTTTCCCCTCCAGTAATTTCAAACAATCTATGCCCTTGCCCAGTTGTTTTCTCTTTTTCACACTGTGTAATGCATTCCTGCTTATACAAGATGGCAACTCCCTAGTAATACCAATAGCTTCATAAAACCAGCACCTGTGGTATAATCTGGCCCTCCACATACACTTGCCCTGCTAAATGTTCAAGCATGAACATACTGTTTTTACAGCCCCTGAGACTTTTCTCAAGATCTAAAGGAAATCTCAGAAACATTACAAGAGTTCAAATTGTATTTTATGAAGTTGTGCCACGGTCCTCTAATGAGAGAGTTGTGTGGTGTTAGATTATGTGATCTGTTCTGAATGAAACAGAGAAGTCATTTGTTGTTTACAGACAGCTGAACATGATTGACTTAGCAGTAACTCTCACTTCAACTTTAACTTTCCAAAGTTAGAAATAGATTTCTAAGAGTCAAATGCCTTTGGAGCTGCCTAGATTGTTGTCTAGGCAATTCTTGATATTGTGAAAACCCAAAGTCCTGACTACTTTCACAAAGACTTACTGATGCCTTTAACTTCAAAGCATGCAAGTTCTAAAGATTCAGTATTTACTACTTCTCCCTCCAAGCAAGAAATTCTGCAGAATTACAAATCACTAAACCCATTTTTTATCAACATAGCTGTGAAAGGGTCAAAGCTTGTTTGTAGAAGTCCTCAAAAGTGAGAAAAATGAAAATAAAACAAAGTAGCTTTGTATGAACTACATTAAAAGAAAAATAAATCACTTTTACACTAATTTTACCAGCAGTCACCCCAATAAGACAATGGAAAATTGTAATAAAGTAAATTCTTATTGTATCCCTGAATTTTCATTATAGACCACAAGTGACTATTAGGACAGATAAGCAAGTTTTCAGACTCTGCTCTAGTTCTAATTTGAACAAATAAAAGATCATGTAAGTTATTCACTTTGAAACAGCAATGATATTTCAGGACCATCACAGAACTTCCCAGATGAAGAAGTTAGGATCATTTTAGGTAGATATGTGGAAGGTGCAAGAAGTCAATGAAGACACAAGACATTTGAGAATTTAATGTTTGTTTTCATAAAGGCATGTTTGTTCTTTGAGGTCAAATGGTTTGAAAAGATGAATGACATAAGTGCATAAATTAATTTGTGTAAAAGGACTGATCATTGTCAAACCCCTGAGTCAGAGTTCAGAAACTTCACTGTTGATCTTCATCAAGAACAGATTTGGGAACCAGTCAGTCTTCTTTCTGATCTAGAGTATATAAATGATATAAATCATATAAAAATCTTCTGAAATACTGATGAAATCTTCAAAAGGCTGCTGAGCAGCACCTTATGAGCTGTATATGTACTTGCAATAGACATATTCTTATAACGATTTAAGAGGCTTTGCCATAGAAATTGATGTCTTTGAAATGAGGAAACAATCAGTAAAGTATGAACTGAATTCCAGGCAAAAGATACCCCTAAAATTCAAGCCTCTTTGCAGTTTCTTACTTCAAATAAGTTCACAACTGTAAACATAATTTGATTTTTATATCAAATGAAACTGTGGTAATTCCATCTATTTTTTTTTTTTAAGATGATTCTGTATTAAAAGCCCATATTTTTCATGCAATTGTTAATCATGTTAACAAATTTTAAAAATTAAAAAAAACCAAACAACATTTTCTGTGATTTATATATGTTTGTTTTTGTTCTTTTCTAAATTCAAATTATTTTCAAGATATCTCAATAATTTTCAAAAACTGGATAGATTATTTAGAAGTTATTTCAACTGCTTTTCATGGAATTTTGGTGTTCATTTACAAAAATATTGAGAAAGCAAACAGATAAAAATAAGAGATAAATTAATTTCAAACTATAATTTGTATCTGTCTTTGGATTTTCCCAAGTTTTCACATTTCAGAAATTAATAAAATTATGTTGTTTCTAAAATCTCTGAAAAAAAAACTGGGTTTTTTTCCTATCTTACTTTCATCTCTTTCATTTTCTGGTCTGAAAACATGTACACTCTTAATTTGATCATTTTTTGTGGCAGCATTTACATACTGACACACTTTACATGGTATAATTATGTATCATAATTATCTTGCTCCTCTGGTGCACTGTCACTTGTAGTTAAGGCAAAACTGGAAGGCTAACAAATCCATTGACTGATTTTGCTGAAGAATTCGGCAGTCTGTGGCGTGAAGATCACTTTCATTAAAAGGTTGGTAGAAATAATGCTACCTATGCCATATTTCTAGAAGTATCTTAATTATTTAAATACCTTTTTCTGGTGTTCTCAACTTTGTAACTTTATTATTCTCAACATATTTCAAACAAGTTTGTGGGAGAGAGAAGAAATACTCCTTCATTTGAATAACAAAGTTTCAAGTTACAGAGTAAAGCCTTCAGTTTATAACTTTGCTAAAGAAATGCAAAATATATATATATACATATATATATATTTTGTCTCATTTTATTCAGCTTTCATTGTGAATATGATACTCTATGAATGTCTGAAGTATTACAACATGCATATTATATTCTTTGGAACTGTCCTAATACATGCATAGAGCAACTCCTCATTTTGCATTGAAAACTCACAGGGTATATTTGCTATTTATCTTGTGTTGATTTTATGTTAACAAACTCATCATAAAATTTAATGAAAATTACTGCTTAAGAGTAGTTCAAATACTATGCGACTTCTAATTGTTGAATGCAATGATCCAGTTAATCTTGCAATTATATGTGATGTCTTTTTCATGTCTCTAGAAACAGGCTGCGAATTTAAACATATATTCTTCCAACATGTAGGTTGAAAAAGCTTTTAAAGAATGTTTTTTAATAAATAAAAACTAACCTTGGAAAGATCTAGATTACAAACAATAAAAAATATGTTATTTTTCTAAAGAAATGGAAATAATCTTTGCAGTTAAAATGAATTTATGAAGTAAGACAGATGTCTTACAGAAACTAAAATGCAATTTCAGCTCCAGATCTATACAAGCTTGGGAGAAGTCTACAAAAACCATAAGAACCTCAAATTCTTCCCCTCTTCTACAATTAATTTTTTTTATATTTGGTCCCAATGCACAGTAATTTCCCCTCAACATTATTGCATTAACATTTTGCTTTTTGCTTTTGCATGTAATATAAACTGTTTCTTTCTTTCCCTTTTTCTCTTTCTTGCACACAAACACACACACATGCACACACACAGAGGCCAGCTGGGCTTCATGTTCTAGCCAAGCAGTTCATAGGTTTTATCTACCAACACAATGTACCTGGAGAAGCCTTCAGAAGCAGTGTAGCCTGCAGGGCTAAGAACCTGTTTTAAGCCTCAGGGTGTACAAAAGTTATCCTTCTGAAGATCTCCTGGTTTTCATGAGTCAGTCTTCACCTCCTGTTTTTAAGTTTTGCTCATTTTCTATCACGTCCTAAATACCCATATTAATTTTTATTCTCTAAGTCTTTTATATCTCTTTAGCATTTTTAATTAATATACATCTTTAAGATTTCTTATAGTGTTTTTACTAGTCATGTCTGTCATCTATTTAATACCTGAAAATTATAATTTTTGAGTCTCTCCCACAAAAAGTGTGCTTCCCTTGATTAGTTTTTTATTTCTATGGTGATTTTTTTTTCTACTACCTTTTTTTATATAAAAGGGGTGACAAATCATGAGGAAACACAAAGCCGATCTGCACTAAACTGAGCTAAAAACTTATTACATTAATTTTTTACACAGTATAGTGTCATCTTCCCAAAGATGCCCAAAATGACATGTAAATGTAAAAAAATGTGTGGCTCATTGTCAGAATCTCAATTTTAATGAAAGCATAATATCAATTAAAAACATGTTTTTATTTTTGAATGAACTTGAATTTCATTTTATTTAAAATCATATTTCATTTTAATTAGAAAAATTCATGAAATAAATTATGCTGATTGATTTTAATGCTTAGAGGGCATAAAGGAGTGAAAAGCCTACATGAAACTTTTATTCTCTCTTAGATAAACAGCAAAAATATTTCCTCATTTAGTGCAATTTCTTCAATTAAGAGAAATGTACCACCAAATAAAACTCAATCCATATAATAGGTTCTCTGAATTAATTTCAAGTCAAATAAAAAAAGGTTTCAAGTAAACCTTCTTTGTAAAAATGTTGTTATTTTTCAAGGGTTGGCATAGTGTTGGAAAAGAGCCAAGAAAATGCAAGAACAGCCTCTTGGGTTCTAAGAAAAATTCCATTTACATAAAAGAGGATCAATCTGCAAATTAACACTTTTTTTCAGAATACAAAGAAAACAAATTCTGCAAGCATTCATTTCTGGTTGACATATTGATATCTTATTGCCCGGGGAGCCTACCTCTCCTTAGGTTTCCTCTGCATGGGAAAATATAGTCATTTCAGGCACCACCAAGTCTAAAAAGAAAAAATTTCTGCTATGTGACTTTAGAGTTGTTGCCTCTGGCAGCCACAGCTCAGAACCCTCCTGCCCCAATGTCTGCAGACCCAGGCTGCAGCATTCAGTTGCCACTCTCCCCACTGCAGGGTTGGCCACTAGCAAACCTGAAGTGATGACCCAGAGACACACGCCAGGGGACATGGTAGGTCACACAGACTGCCACAGCAGTGCTTCCAACAGCACCTACACACTGGACTCACTTTTGGCACAAACACAGGCAGCCAAGTCCCCTCCCCTTGGGCTGGCACAGAGAGAAGCTCACTAGTATGGGCACACACACCATTTTACAATTGCACTGCCAGTATCACAGACCCTCTTTCTCATCCCACAAGCCTCCTACCCCCTGACTGGTCCAGCATGGAACTTGTCAGCAAAAGGACACAGGCACTCACGTATGTTGGATGGAGAGTGAGATTTTGCAGAGAGATAGGTGAGTAAATAGTTACTGAGTAGACAGAACAGGTTGCATTGATCAGGTGCAGGGTTTGGTCAGGCAGGCATGAGGATAACCCACATTTTTCATGCCACCGTTTATACCTGTTTTATTTCTCCCCGATCTCCTTCCCCTCCACATTTCCTCACTACCCCACTGACAGTCCATCCCCTTTCCCCCAGCATCCCAGACCCTCCTTTTTCCATCCTTTTCAGAGAGAAATATTACTACTTTATCTGAGATGGATGTATTTGATGTGAGAGGTGAAGCAACTGCACATTTCAGATACCTAAAAAGAAGACTTGGTACGAATTAGGCTCAGCCTGGCCAAGTCTGAGGATGTGAAAGAAAGTAATTTCTAAAAGCACAATTAAGATATGCAGAAAACTACACAGTTAAGACATCAAGGGTCTAAAAGAAGGTAACTAATGATTAAGAAAACTATATTTTGGGTTTAAAAATATCAAAAAGATTTATGTCTCTTGTGGAAGTATTTGACAATATTTTCCTTTGGAAAATGTATAATAATATGAGAAAAAATCTGATCCATGGATTATTTATGAGGTACATACAAGACAAATCTCCAGATATGACTTTTTAATGTGACAATGTCAATGTTTACTGTGGTAGTCCTCTTCATGTTGGCTTCTGTTTGGGAATGCAGTAAATGGATCTCCTGCTATAATCAATGAAAGGATAAATGTTTCCATTATTTATCCTCAGACTGAACTTTGAAACAAACAAGGACTTGTTCTTTCCCTTCAGGTATGCTATTACAGACTATGTAGTTCTGCTACCTGGTTGTTGTTCTTTCATATGTGAACCTTGCTGCAAAGATATATGGCTTAATGCTTACAACAGATTGATCCTGAGGGGCCTTTCAGCACTTTATAACATCAGAACTGAAAAGTACCTGACTTGTATTGAAGGAGAGGTGATAGAGAAGAGAAATCACTGGAATTCAGCAGAACACTCAGCAGAACACTCATTTTTGTGAATAAAACAACTCTGGAACTCTGGAACAAGCTAAACAAGAAATAGAGTGATTGGGCCTTTTCCTAAGAAAATATTTCCCTTTCTGGGTCTTAAACTGTGTTGTAATGCCAAACTTTCTCATTTTCTAAAAGCGAAAGTAGTGAAAGTAGTGACACTACTTGGTGCTATATGAGTTTTTCTGTAACATTGTTTAGTAAAAACTCTAACTCTGAGCAATTAAATTAAGCCCCAAAGTTCCTAACATCACCTTTTCTTTGAAAGCACCATTTCTACAGTTCCTTTTCTCAGATCTCCTGATTATTATTCAGTAATGCTCTGCATAAGTAGGCAAGATCTGTCAGAGAAAGAAAAGAAAATTTCAGGAGTGACAGAATTTGACAAAACATCAGTTTGTAAAGGTTAAAATTCTTTGAAAAGCAGGTTTTGGAAATGCTTCTTACGCACAGAATGGAGTGCTGTTCAGCCCCAAAAGAGTGGTAATAAAACATCACTTATTTCTTCACGTGTAGTTGGTCTGATTCTTTCATAAATTAGTAGAAAGGAACTATTAAGTAAAGATCCAAGTCTGAAATGGTAGATGTTTTCAACCCAGGTTATTATTAAAAGTGTGGTGACTAACTAATTAATGAACTTTATGTTTCCAATACCTGCACTGGACACTGAGAATAACTAAGTAGTAAGAAGATCAAGAAGTGAGAATATCATAGAGATAACATTTAAAAATAACATGTTCACTCTTTTTTTACATAATGCTTTTGAGTTCTTACAGCTTATACTAGTACATTGTCAGTGAAGCTTAGCTGAAATTTACTTAGCTGTATTTACTAAAGAAATTAATCATTCAATTTTTAATAGAAGAAAAAGGTGCCACAGCATCACAGAGAAGTCAAGAAACAAAATTATTTGTATTAATATTAAAATTATTGTATGATTACTAGTAAGAGTCACACTCACTCTCCCCTAAATTTAATTATTTTTTTTCAAGAAGTGTCTTCATTTGTTAGAGCATGACCAAATATAGACATTATATAAATAAATACCTGTCATTTCTCTGATTTTCTTTTCCAGTATTTTCATGGGCGTTAACACTGACATAACCAAGTCATATCTCATGAGCTGCAAGGAGTTTGCTTAAATGCAGGTGCTGTACTGGGGGCTATGTCACATGGACAGTGAATGAGGCTCAGAGCCTCCTCTGGGGGTGTCACTTGCATGGCTGCTGACCAAAGGAATAAATGAGAAATGCAGAGACCAGCATTGCTGTGCTTCCCTGCTCACCCAGCCTATTCAAATCACAGAGTGGAGAGGGTGAGGTTTTGTTTTTATCTGATTTGTATTTACAGTTTGCCTACATTTTAGGTGTGCCATGTGCATTTGATGCACCCTGTATCCCCTCATCATCATATAGAAAATTCCTTGATGTAAATATTGCAGTTACTGCCACTGGATTTATGCATGGCTGGGACCCTGAATAACATAAATCTAAAATCAATGACAAGAGTGGTATGCTTTAAAATTATTATGCCCCTTTTCAAGTCTCATAATTGCTACTTTACTTTGCTGACTTTGTTAAAAAAAATGGTGACCTGAACTATGCCATTTTTATTATTATTCCTGTATAATTTTTTATATTTTACTTAATTTAAAAGCAAAAAACTGGAGGAGTAATGATGGTATGATGCCACTGCACGTGAGAAATTTGAACAGTTATAAAAGAATGTCATTTATTCAGACCATTTTTTTTCACTACATTTTGAAATAATTACTTTATTTTTTACTTAATGAGTATGTGGGAAAATTTCTCATTCCAGATAAAGCAAAATTTAAAAACAGGAAAAATAATGAGCAAAGGAAATTTTAATCCCCTTTTTAAAATGAGAAGGAAGTAGAAGGCCGAAGTAATTTGTGCAAAATTATCTCCACATTGCTCTTCATACATATGCCACTGTAAAACATTGTAAATAGTAATGCTCACTACACTTGTAATAATTGGTGGTTGCAGCCAGTGCTAGTCAGGAAAATTATAGTTAATGTAGCCACGATGTCAAAGTTTTGCAGAAACATGTCAACAAAGGTTATTTTTGTTGTTTCTTAGAGGAAAACAGTAACAGACTTTTAAGTTTCCACAAAGTAAAAAAGAATCTCTTGGAAATGCTGTTGGGTACAAGAGTAAACATCACCTCTTTTCTACAACTTATTACTGAATAAGATTTTTCAATGCTTGCAGTTCAGGGAAAATAATAAAAGGAATTGCCACTGCTCATTGTTGTTCCCAGCAAAAGAATGGTTTTACCATTTCTATGTGGGTAGGCTTGCAATATACTTCTATATACTTTTTTTTTTTTTTTTTTTTTTTTTTCCTTACTGACCCCTACTGCNCACATTTTCCTTTGACAATCTCTGCATGTCATCATGACTTTATATGATACCTTCCTTGAACCCAAAGAAGAGCTCTGAAGAGTTTCATGTTGTGCGGGTGCCATGACTTGAATACAGTTGCTATGGAGTTTCTGAAATGTCATACAGAAAACTTCCTGCAATAATTCAACCACCCTCTGGCTTTTGAATCAAAAAGAAAAACATATAATCTTCCACAGCAATCAGATAATGGAAGCTGGTGTGAATACACAGCTGTTAAGTTTTTCAGCAAACACTTCAACTTGCAGAAAAAGAAGTTTACTTCTTTACTGTCCAAACACAAGACTAAATACTTTACTAGCTATCCTTTCAAATTTTTTAAAAAGAAAAAAAAAAAAAGTTTTATATAGGAATTGTCAGTTTCTAATATTTTAAACAAGACACTAAAATCACTCTTGAGTAATATTTTCTATCTCTTTTTTTTGAGTTTAGTTTTCTTTTCTATAAGAACAATAATTATTTTTTTTCTCCAGAAAAGTTATTGAATATCTCATATTACAAGGAATATTAATTATGTTCATTGTTACTTACATGAACACTTACTGAAATCCAGGAAACATTATTCAGAATTGTGACAGAGCTACTGTGCCAAAACTGTGAGAACATCTTTTATATCAATTGAGCAATATTTACACAACAAATCAAATGGAGGGGACAAAACAGTTGTTTCTTTAAGCAGGACCTTCTCTATACAGAATTTTGCACAGAATAACAGGCATAAAACCTACCACCTCAGTGAAATTATAATTTGATCATTTCTTTTGAATGATGATGTATAATTTTAAGAATATATAGAATTCTACAATACCACAGTTTAAATAAAATGATGAAATATTTTGATTCTTCAAACCTGAAGGCAATTTGACCGAAGCTATAATACATCCTTCTTATAAAAGGAAAGATAGTAAAATAACCCCACAGGGTGGAATTTTGCATGTGAAAGGAACAATGAAAATGTTCATTAGCTATTTTGTGAATTTAAGTGACTGAAAATATGCCTACATATTTGGTCATGAGCACTAAAAAGAAAAGGATGGATGTCCTTTATTATTCCCCTGTAAAAAACAAAACAAAAAAAAAACCTCCCCAAAAATTGAAAACAAAGTCAAAAACAAAACCAAAAACAAACAAAGAAAAAAAACCACCAAAAGAAAAATCACAAAAAACCCCAAACCACCTCTATGAAGGAAATAGGGAAGATCAGATTGATAAATGTCATATTAAGGAGAAGACATTTTTCAAACATGAATGATGAGGTAAAGCTGTAGCCAAGATACTTATCTTTAAAGCAGAGAACTTCAATGCTGTGATAATTCTTTAAAGCATCTTATGCCCTGGTCTGAGGTGACACAGTTGGACCTTGATTAGGTCTCTCTTTTCTAAAGCCTGTCTCTGGCTCAGCATTTTTCAGATCTCCCTCATATTTATATCCACTAGTTATTTCCTCACTTAACTGAAGAGGTGACTGAGGCCAGTGTGTTCTAGTATATAGGGCATCCAACTCTAAAGCTTAACTTAGGATTTATCTCATAGGGTTTGTAATAGAAAAAAAAAANTAAAAAAAAAAAAAAAAAAAAAAAGCGCCTGGCTTAATTGATAATTTGAGAGTTATTCTTCACTGAAAAAATTTAAATCCTGTAAATTGTTGCATGCTTGTGCCATGCAGTAGAAATGGCTTTGGTATAGTAACAAATCTTATGCTGATCTATAGTGATCTCTGGGGTTTATTACATATCTTTATATTCATTAACCTTAGTAAAGATGCACTGATATGCTTTATCCCAAATGGCATTATTGTTTTTCGTTCTCTAGTAACACAGAAATTCAGTCAGTACTTATCTTAAGAAACACTGACATTCATAGATTCATTGAACTTCTTTGAGATTCAACTGACTTGTCACCTAACTCAGCTAATGGGATTTCCAAGATCTATGATGATAAGGCTTATACCTCAGTAATGTAATTAATGTGAAAATTTGGGTACTCAAAGGGAAATGATTTAATTTTGCAGGATCATATTGAGAGATCCAGTTTCTGAAATGCATTTAATCATAGCAAAACTTACAGTGAATTACATATTTTTATTCTGTTCAAGAAAGAGAAGCGGAAATCAAATGGTTTTCTGCAATTACAGGGATTCCAATGTTACTGTAGTGTGACACTACAGGGAAATGTAAATATAGGCAAGGGCTCATTTAAAAGAATTCAGTCTGATTAGTAAACATGTAGTGTTTTAAATGGTAACATAATGCCTGTTTCTTTCTTTCAAAAACTGATAGCTGGATTATGGTAATTGCCTCAAAGAAAAGGAAGCTGTAACAACATTTTCCAACTAGGCATGATGAAGCCAGATTGTTTTCCCTGGAACAGAAACATTTCACATAGAGTTTCTGGATCTCCGCTCTTGGGGAGGGTAGATGGGGTGTCACAGATAATTTTTTCCTTTCCTTCTTTGTGTATCAAAGGACAGAAACAAACTTTCTGAAGCTCTGGATATCTTTTTTATGTCTATATTTTGTGTATATATATATATATATGTGTGTGTGTGTGTGTGTGTGTGTGTGTGTGTGTGTGTTGGTCTAAGTAGAAGACAACTGATTTTGCTTTGACAAGACTATATGGCTTAAAATCATCTTCACATTCATCTTAGATTTGGGGAAAAGACCATGCTTGCTCACCTGAGTGTGCTTTAACTTGTATGTATGTCGATAGGTAAGAAGTTTCTCAAAGTAAAACTATTATTAAATGAAATATGTATCTAATTAGATAATTAACTGTTTTTCCCTCATAGTTTTGAATGGCTGCTACCATAGATAGAGCCCTTCTTAAAACAGGGTAAGTAACATCACTGTATGGAGTTTGTAAAAGATGGTAACAGAACCAGGTGTCAGAATATTAATATTTATGTGGTCTTTTAGATACCAACTGTTGTTCTTTTATTCTTTTTTTTAAATTTTTTTTTAACCAGAAAACCAAAAAAATGTAAACTGAGGGAAATCAGCTTTTTAGAGGCAAAGATATTTTTCTCAGTGGCTAAATTGTATCATATATTAGAAAGCCAAATATCCTCACACAAAATTACAGTGCATATAAATGAATAATATCCACTTATCATAAATGGGGGGGGCAGGGAAGAAAATATAAGACTTGCAGCAAATAATGCTTTAAAATATATTTGAGGTACAGTTAGAACATATGATTATTAGAAATTATTAACATAATTTGGATCTAATTATGACTAAACAATTGTGTTTCCTGGATACAAACTTATGTGAAGATCCAAGAGTGCTAAAAGAGTGTGCAGTCTATACAATATGCAGTGTGATATTCCACTTTAAAAAAAACACAACTTATCAGAGTTATAACCTGTATCAATACAGTTTGTTGGGTTTTATCCTTGCTTCATTGCCTCTTTTTTAAGAGGACTGAGCAGGTGAACACCTGGCAGAGAAAGTGGTATGAAAGCTGCTGTTGGAAGTACCAATTTTCTTTTTTCTCCAAAATTAAATCCTGCTGTTTGTTTCAGCAGCTGCAGCCCAGCCCAAAATCCAGCTTACTTACAAAGCAGCTGTATGTGAAGGTGAACAGACCATCCACATATGAAACAATATGGGGCAAAATTCTGCACTGTTATTGCTTTTTTTTGTCATTGGCTAATAGCTGAATTTGGCATATTTAAGATAAAATAATACTTTTAATGGTTTAGTCTATCGTTTCTCAGCTTCCCATCTATTGTCCAGGGCTTTTCCTGCTGAGATAGAAAAATATATTCTGTGAGAATAGGCAAAATTGTTTTAACAAAAGGAACAGAAGAAGATTTCAGCTGCTTCAAACTTCAGGCTCCTGGTCCATTGGAAGTTTTACCTGCTAACACAGGACAGAAATGATAAAAGGATCACATTGAATCATAGCAATCCTTCATAATCTTTAAAACATAAAGCAAAAAATTTGCTTCAAGAGTCTGAGGATTTTATCAGATAGTTAATGAAAGTCAGTTTATGTTGTCTGCTATTTACACATTTTAGTAAGGGGGAGGGAAACTCCAAGGTTAGATAACTTTCTCTTGTTTGGACTTGACTTGGCAGAACAGCATACTTAATCCAGTTTGCATTTTTTTATAGCTACAAGAATCTAAATACTTTAAAAAGATGCAGTTACATTTTTCAAAAGTTTCAAGAATCAGGGAATGCAGAATTAAAAAATATGTCCAAGTCACTGGATCAATGGGCCAGCCACTCTGAAGCTGTTCCTGTCAGATATGTTCTATAGGACATGTCAGTGGTGCTGTCATTGAAACTAATAGGATTCAGTTTGAGTTATTGTTCAGGGATATGTAACCTGCCATATCAGGCTGAAGTGACCTTTGTAAAGTTCTTTGTACACTTTTTTTATTTTTAACTGAAGATGCACAAAGTTCCCACTGTTTGCCTTCTGAAAACACAGATTAGCATCAAAACAGTATTTTAAGCAGTTTGTACTCAATTTGGTTGCTTCCATTTCTTGGTGACTAAAACTCAGAAACCTTTTCTTTCTTCAGAGGCATTGAAAATAATTGTAAGGGGACAAGAGAACACTTATGGGTTGATCCAAAGGACACTGAAATCAGCAGGAGGTTTCCATTGACTTCTATAAGCATTCAGGGCTCTCCATAAAAATTTCTTTTCTGACTGCTGAGAATAAAATGATAGAAGTTTAAACATTTTTTGAATCAAACTTCTAAAAGAGCATTAGGTGTTCTGATGAATAATGTACAACAACTACTTACACAGCTGCTGAGAAGATCTTTTTGAGAATTATTTGTCTGTAAAATCTCTTGGAGTTTGAGAGCATGAACGCAGAATCTCATTATTTTTAGTGTCAGCTTTGAGCTTAGATATACAACCTATAAGATTATTGTAAGGAATGTTTAATGTTCTTTAAAATAGAGACTGACTACTTCTTAGTTATTTTTTTCTGATGGCTATTCCCAAATACTTGCAACCTGTCAAGAGAATCTGTCCATCAATAACACACAATATTATGCATCAGTTACTTTGCTCGCTCTTTAGCTGTCAAGATCATTTTTTAAAGGGCTGTCACTTAGAAAGTCATACAAATGAAAACTGAATTATGCTGCAGACTGTATGAAGCTGCAGTCCTAATTTACTTGATGT
>WEIU01003654.1:65624-91850 GCA_013389925.1 Aegithalos caudatus
CCACATGGTACATGCTTTGTATATGAGCACTTTGCGTAATAATATTTGCTGGCTCAAAAGAAACTAGTTCAAAAAACCAAAAATGTCCCTAAGTTTTAGTTAGCCTTTTTATGTGAAATTGGTAATAATGTATTTTTTTTTCTGTCTCTTATTAAAAAACATCTGGATAAAGCTAAAATAAGGAGAGTGTTTTCATATAAGTGAAGTTTACATTAGAAGAAAAACCCCACTCCTTTGAATATCCATCAAATAGAGAATAGAATGAGGGGGAGGGAAAGGCAAATTGAGATTTTTTTCATGTAATAAGTCAGATTTATGAGTCTATACTCATGAAAAATTCAATTTGACTATTTAAAATGGCTAAAAATAAGAAGGAAGATTTTGCCAGAAAAGCTTTGTATCTTGAAAGGGAATTCCTAAATTAATAATAAAAAATATAAAAAGTGATGAGAATATGGATTTACTTTTTCGAGGACTTTCTGGAAGATAAGAAGACTTATTGGGAGATTTTTAAATTAAAAAGACATAACTCTTTTATTGTATAAGAATTTGTTTCTATATTGTGAATTTGTTCAACATTTTGAGATTTATTTCAAAAGAAAAACATTTGTATCTTTGGGAACCAGAGTTTAAAATGAAAGTTAATTGACTGTGCTTTTGTACAATACTGACTCTGTGGACAGTATGTTCACTAGTTAGCAGATGGCTTTTTTCATAGCTCTGAACTGTCTATATTAATTTTAGTTTGGAGACAGATTGAAGAACTTTAGTTTTATTATGTAGCTTTTCCTGGACATTTTCCAGTATCTACCTATCCCAAGTTGTTTCTAGCCATATGTGAATGTAGGATCACAGTTAATTTCATATCAAAAAGTCTTTTCATTAAGTTACATATGTATTATTTTAACAATAGCTTTTTCTACCTTAAGGTTTTGATTTATACCTAATAATCAATGCATGGATGATGTTCAGCTTCACCTACAGCAATGAATGTTTGAATTTATGAGAAATTTCCCCTAAACTCTATTAGTTCTTTTCTTTCAATGTTATGTTTGTCCACTCATTCAAAAATAAAGACATTTAAAGCATGGGAAAGAACAACTGCCTCACAAGCTAACAGAAGACATACTGAAAAAGAAAAAAAGGAAGCCAAGTTATTCTAGAATGCTATGATTTTGCCTCTGTTTCTGTAGGGTGTTAGCATAAAGGGCAGCATAAGGGCAGCAGTGAGTGTGTTTCTGCAAGACAAAGCTCTTGGTTCCATCACCTGTCCTAAGCATTCACTTTGGATAACCTGCTAGGGGTCTCGCAGATATCCTAAGACCTTAATGAAATTGTGGACTTGCTAGCTTTATCTGTTGTTTGCATGAATGGGTAAGGTGTAGTCTTTTGAATTTGTGTTTCTTCAGATGACAAATATCATGGGAAAATGCATACAGCAACACACAGCCTTTGTACCAAATTTCTGAGGATGTAGTTGATCTTCTTATGAAAAAGAGAAAGCACAAAATAATGTAGATTACTGGGAAATGTCCTTTGTATCTGTTCATCCTTTCAGTGGAAAAAGATTGTTCATTCACTTACTTTTACCCACCTGGTCCCTTCTTGCTACACATATGGGGAAACTCTTCTCTAGTTTCCTCCAACAAATCTCAGGCTGAGCTGAGCATTATTCTCTCATTGTCTCTTACAATATTACATGCATTTAATTCAGTAACAAGGTAGGAAAAAATATAGAAAAAATGTAGAAATATAGGAAAAAACCTTCTAATCCATGTCAGACTCAGAAACGGGCCAGGTTCATTCACTACCACCCTGTAGCCGCAGCACAGTGAAATATATATAGACTGTAATCCCATAAGTTAACAAAAATTGAATTTTTCTAAAAGCTGAGTTTCAATGCACAAAAAAAATTTCAATGAGCCATAACAAATCTTTTTATTTAAAAGCCCTGACCAGTTTCAACTTAGGCTCCTATGTATAAGCATAACTTGTAAATCCTCACATTGGATTATCATTTAACTATTTGATCTGCAATCGGGAAATACAAAATTACAGTGACTTTACTAAAATGGAGCTTTGAATTACTTCTTATTAGGACAGATCAAAATAGTGCAGAAAAGGAAAGGGTTAATAAGAAATGGATACTGCTACAAGAAGGGGAAGGGAAAAAGAAGGGAAAAATCTTAAAAACAATGGAACTAAAATTTTGTTCATACATCTTTCCTAGACTCTGCCTCTTTTGCTGGTATTACTCTCTGGTAAGTGGCTTCAGTCTGGTAGGCATGCAGCAATGGGTTTTCCTCTCTTGAGAGAGTATGTTGTTGATGTTAATTTTTTCTCCTTCTTCTTCTTCTACTTGGTCTTTAATTTTTTCCTCTTCCTTCTTAATTCAGATGAGTCTATTTTTATATGTTTGTTGACACATTTTTACACTTTTTCTGCATTGGTCTACGTTTCCACATACATATTGTATTTTACCTATGTTTTTTAGTTTCTCTCTCTGTGTTCTTGGTTGTTTTACTTGCCGTTAAAGCCTTCCTTTGTCAAGGTCCAGGTTTGTGTTTCTGGTTGAGTTGTTTATTGCTGTGTGGCCTCCAGTGCCTGGCCTGTGCCCCATTTCTTGTCATCCACAGCCTCCACTTCTGTGACTCCATGCTGCATCTCAATATCTCAAAGCTTCTGTTATTGTACAGAAGTTTATTAATCTACACTGCATGATAAATATCTCACTGTACACAGGCAATGTTGTCACTACTTGCAGTAGTAACACTTCTTACTACTGTCTGCATTAAAAATACATTGTATAAGGCAAAGACAAACAAAACAAAATAGATATAAGCCCTTTTTCAGAAGAAAACAAAAATAAAATTGATAAAAATAAATTATTAAAGAAAAGACCATGCAAGTAGAAAATAGTTCAGACAAGTCTGTAAAGCCTAACTCCTGTAGTTTTACAAACTGAGTACAAAGCCTTTGGCTCATTTTTAGCAATGGCAATAATGCTTAACTGTGGGGGACAGGATTACAGCATCATGTTTAACATGGTTAGAATCCAGTTGGGCAGCGGTATTCCAGATTTAACAAGTGAAGTTAACACTTTAAACAGGTAAAAGAGCACTTAGTCATGAAATAATTTTTAAAAATTCTGACTAAGCTAAGATTTTTGTATCTTCCTGAAATGCAAAAAGAAGTAGCATAAAAGACTTGAATGTAGCAATACCTTAATATAATACCTTACTGCAGAGTAGGTACTTGTACAGTGCAGAAATCTGGGGAGCAGTGGCGTTGGCCATCTCCATCTTTCATTGATATCTAGCCTTGGAAGATGAGCTGTAGTGTTTCATGAAGCCTAAACTGAATTACAGGAAAATTCACTTAGAAGTAAGAAGTTTCAATCACTTTAAATACTAAGATATATGAATGAATTTGAAGTTCATTTTTATAAACTGGGGAAAATTATTTTTCAGAAGTAGTAAATAAACTGAGTGTCTTGGGAAGTTGCAGCCATTGAAAGATACTTAAAACAGTATGTAGAAGACAAATGCCTTTACAGTGTATTATGTGAATTACTTCCCCAAGACTGCTCCTAATTTTATATCCAGTGAAATGTTCCACACTTCTGTTAAAAATGTCAGAAGCTGAAAATAGCTTGTGGAAGTTTTATCCCCAAGGTGTCAAATTTAGCCATTAAATTTAGTGCTTTAGATCTGAAATGAAATATGTCCAGTGTGACATACTGAAAAAAAATAACACATAGGAGGAAAATTCAAAACTAAAAATTTAAGAGGATTACAGAAGAGTACACAGACCAAATTTATCAGCAGTGAAAAGGAGAACGTTGGTATTACAATTAGTAAAACATTAGTCAAGTGTATGACAGAAAAAAAATTGTCAGAGTGAGTATAATCCACGAAAAAAAAAAGGTAGATGTATAAATAACTCAATTTATTTTAAATATTTCTGAGTAACAAAATTCATGGAAGTTTTAATAAATTCTGCTGTACTTTTGCCAGATATCCAGAGTGTGGCTGATTTAAAGAAAAGAGATAAAGAGTTCTTGTCTATCATTAATTTCTATTAACTTCAATTCAGCTTAAGCCATTAGATCACAAAAAAAAGACCTGTCCCAAACTAGTCAAGGACTAAGCCTGAGATAGGATTGAGGAAGTAAGAGTTCAGTCAAGGAAACAAAATGCAGACAGAATGAAAATCTGATAGCTTGGATGGAGGAGAAGGAATGGAGCACACGATATGAGGAACAGCTCAGAGAGCTGAGGTTATTTAGCCTGCAAAATGGTGGCTCAGGGAGGAATTTATCACTTTCCACCATACCTGAAAGGTGGCTGTAGTGAGGTGGGTGTCAGACTCTTCTCCCAGATAACAAGTGATGAGATGGAAGAAGTTTGCCTTAAGTTGCACCAGAGGAGGTTTGGTTTGGGTTCTAGTGGAAAAAAAAAAAATTCACAGAAAAGGAGGTAAAGTATTGGAACAGGTTCCTCAGGGAAGTGGTGAAGTCATCCTCCCCAAACATGTTCCAAAAATGTGTGCATCTGATACTTGAGGACATGGTTTAATGGTGAATGTGGTTTATTGGTGCTGGTGCTGGGTTGACTATTGTACCTGATGATCTTAGTGGTCATTTCCAATCTTAAGGATTCTATAAATAGTATCAACAGGCAGAGAAAACCAATGTTCTTTAAAAACTTTCTGTGTAAAAGTGGTTTGCGTAGTAACATGGAAGTCAGGTGAGTAAAAGCATCAAGACATCACTGGTAAACGCATTCAATGAGCATAAGAGCTAAAAATGTAGTGGGCCCTATTTAGTATTGGTTTTTCCCCTACTGTTTTTATGCTCAACTGAGTATGACTTAGGCAAACGTGCCTTTGAATATTTTTATATATTAAGTTTGATTCTGTGTTTAATTTTACTGATGCAAAGCTTAAGGGAATTTGGAAACTGGCCTCTTTCCTATTTGACTGCAGAAAAAAAAGACTATTTCTACCCATTCACTAGGAGCTAGTAACAGAGTGAACAGTTTTTATTCCGGCTTCTGTAAAATATTGTTGCAAAAGGTGATGTTATCATCAAGATGCTGTTGAATACAACTAATCCCTGAGGGGTCTCCTGATATTTCTTTGTTTCCCAAAGGAACTGCAATAGCTAATTTAGAGTGATAGTGAGATTATTCAAGATGGAGCTAAGCTGGTTGAAACCTGAGTGAAAAAAAACCATTTATTTATTTTTTTCAATACTGAGGTCATTACCAAAGAATGACAATATGATAATTTATTTGATGATTTGATTATTTTCCCCTGGAAACTACTTTCGTTGTTGCTAATATCAAAATAATTTTATGAAATACTTTCTCTGCCATTACAATCTTACCATTCTTTATTCTAACACTATACATGCTAACTTTAGAATGAATATTAGTTTGTACTCTGGCACATGTTTTAGGACTTTAGGATAAGTAGGACAGAGATGTGCATAGAACCAGACATTATGCTATTTTCTACAGTAGAAAGGAAAACTGCTTTGCCACTCTATCATATTTAACATATTTGTTTCCCAGCAACAAGTGTATGGAATGAGTTTTTTTGATTTTCACTAATTTGACAATGTAGCTATAATTTATTTGAATCTGAATGATGGTTTTAATGTCCTTTTTATAACTGTGCTGTCTTCCATCTTCCAACCTGAATAGGTGACTCTTCACCATCAGAAAGGCCCAGAATTCAGGGGCATTTTATATCCTATTGGAAAACTTTAGTATCTTTTATTTAAATTGGTGTTTCTATAATAGGAAACACTGGCAGGAAAGTATGAAATGTAACTAGAGAAAGGAAAGTCTGCCATAGTCCAAAAAAAAAAAAAAAAAATGACAAGTCTTTGTGTCTCTCCTCCTTCATTTCTCTTTCTTCTCCAGTAATAACTGTGAGAGCATAATGTGACCTTTCAGCCAAAGGAGTCACTAATCAAGGGTGCATATGGGGCCAAAATCTGCATGTGAGGCTGAGGCACACTCTTAGTATGCCTAAAAATTACTGAAATAAGAAGCAGATGATTTTTAATGTTATATAGAAATACAAACTTAAGTCTTTCCAGGTTAGATGGTAATGTAATATTTTGCTTTTTGTTCTTTAGATGAAACTGATTTGTGTCACTTGGTAAAACATCAAGAGACAAAGCTTCAGATTAACCCTCAAAAATGTTGCTCCATTTTGGAAGAAAACAAGCAAGTATATATGTATTTCAGAATCTATTTAACAAATGTGTTGAGAAATCAAATTTTAAGTCTTACTTTGAAATGGATATTAGAAACAACCAAGTTATTCTAATTTCTTTTATGAAAATTATGAATATTCAGTCATATGACTGAGGTGATTAGCAGTGTGTAGCAGTCATCTCATCTTACTTACACTGTTGGAAGGAAAAGGTCTGCTGCTTTTATATTTCTTTCCTTCCCATAGTTGATGACAGCTGCAGAAACACAGAATCTCCTTAATTGGGAGGGACCCACAAGGATCATTGAGTCCAGCTCCTGGCCCTACACAGCACTATCCTCAAGAGTGACACCATGTGCCATGAGCATTGTCCAAACTCTTCCTGAGCTCTGTCAGGCTGGCATTGTGACCACTGCCCTGGGGAGCTGTTCCAGTGCCCAACCACCCTCGAGGTGAAAACCCTTTTTCTAATATCCAACCTAAACCTCTTCTGACTCAACTTCAGGCCATTGCCTCATCCTCTTTTTCTAACTCTCAATCTGAACATTTGTGCTGGTTTTGGCAGGGGGACAGTGGTATGGGGTTATATTTATAACTTCTGCTGGAAACAATGTTGATTATTCAGGGACGTTTCTGTCACTGATGAGCACTGCTTACATTACTTTTTCTGATTCTCATCCCACCCCACTAGCAAGGATGCTGGGGGTGCTGAAGTATTTGGGACAAACAAAGCTGGGATAGCTGATCCCAACTGACCCAAGGGACATTCCATGCCATACAGCATCATGCTCAGCACAAAAAGCTGTGGGAAATAGGAGGAAGTGGTGAGCACTTTCCTGCCTGCAAGAAGGGGTGAATTTTTTTTTTTTTTTTTTTTTTTTACTTTGTTTGTGTGTGTGTCATGTTTTCCTATTAGACTTAGACTTATTTGACTGTATCCCAACCCACAAGTTTTCCCACTTCTACCCTCCCAATTATTTCCCCCATCCCACCAGGGCGAAGTGAATGAGCAGCTGAATGGTGTTTAGTTGTGGGCTAGGGCTAAAACAAACCAGTTTTTAACATCAAAATTAAAAAACAACAACAACAACAACAACAACAACAAAAACCTAGATAAAAGTGCTTATTTCTCTTCAGCGTGTAAGAAGGATCTTGCAAGACCATCTTAGATCATATTCTTCTGGATTCTTGATTGCCTTAAGGCACACAAAATGTATGTCTTACCATAATGGATGGAAAATCAGAGAAAGATCTTTTAAACAAAGTAGGGATGACTAGCATTTCTTTCATCATTTATATGGTTTAGTTAATGTTTTACTTCAGAATATTTTGCTTCTTTCCATATTTTTCCAATTGTTCTTTTTCCTCTGTAAAGATTTTTTCCACCAACCATTTTATTTTCCTTCGCTGCCTCTTAGTTGTTATTCTCTGAGCAATTACTTTGATTTGATTTGATCTTAGTTGTTATTCTCTGAGGAATTACTTTGATTCCTCTGTTCACAGAAACCAGTGAGTTTACTATGCTCCTCCTAGTAAAGACATAACACACTGTAACTCATGTAACTCTTAGATGGGTATGGTCACTGTGACCTAATAAATATTAACCTGTAGCTGATACGCCTGACAAAATGTATGCCTAAATTGGAATTTTCTATATCACTTGATCTTCGTGATATGTTAGCCAAAGTAAACAATCTTCATCAAATTCTATTGGAAATTACCTGTTGTATTTTAAGGTTCTACATGTCCTTCCTCCACCTGGCTCACAGGATTAATGAGCTATGCATTTCTTTTAGTTAACTAAGTAGTAGAGTTCAGCTCTACTATTTTCTGAATGAGTGCTCTAGCTATTATGGGAATATACAAGATGATTTTAACTCTGAGACAATGCTGTGTAAAGGAGAAACCTGTGATGGGAAAAGATCATTGCAGGGAATTGACCAACATATCATATACATATTTTCATTTATCTTTCAGTCCTGAAAAGGTTTACTTACCTATTGGTAGTGCTTGTTGAGATAGACACAGAAATCTTTTCAAAGTACTGGGTGAATAGAGTGACAAAAAGTAGAGAAGCTCATCTAATATGGCTCTAGTTACTAGAAATCCCCCTACATTGTGAAGATTAGACAAAGTTTAGACACAGGGAATATGGGATCTCTTTATAATTGAGGTATTGGATGATATAACAAGTGACACTATTATAGGAAAACTGTTACAGAGAACAACAAAATTCACAGAATATTTTAAAACTTTTGATAATTAAAGTGCATTTGATCTTTTTATTCTGTTTTCACAGAAATGTTTAATATTCTTTCTGCCCTCACTATTCAGATATCAAGTGCTGCATTTCTTCTCACAGAAACAATCTCATCTGATAGTCAAGATCCAGACTCAGTGCAAGATATATCCTGGACTTCTTGTATAAGCAATCTTAGTCTTAAATTAATAGATTAATCATGACTTGAAGGTGAAGTCATCTCTCTTCATTAAACTCAGCTGTGTACTACTGAGATAAGAAATGTTCTTCCTGAGGAGTTTATATACCTCCTATCACGATAAAGTCTTGATCTTCTTAGGGTTGATGTGAAATTATAAAATTAACAAGCTGAAATCTAGCAAATATCATTGAATAAAATATAAATATATATACATATATATAGACAGATGCATGAATTTTTTGTTCCATTTTGAAAAATACCCCTTTAACGTTACATTAGCAAGAAAGTAAAAATCATACTGATGGGTTAATCTGCTATATCTGCAGTTTACACAATCTCTAAACAGCTATACAGGCACTTAGAGCTTTTAGTTTGAACAGAATAATTCCCAAAACACTGGGAACACTATTGTAGCAAAATACAGGAGTAGCAAGAGCCAGGAACTTGTGCTGTGTAAGTACTAATGGGATGTCACTTTGGCATCAAAAGTATCTGAGAGACATAAAAAGAAACCTAGTAGAAAAGATGAACTTTTTAATAGTGCTTTGTGTATACTAATTTCTCTCTTCATTTGCCATGAAATTCATAGTACTTAAATGAAAGATAAAAAGGAAAATAGAAAACTCTTTATTGTTATCTTTACATTGTGCTACTAAAATTGGTGAATTCTAATGGATTGAAAGGTGCTGTGTAGTTATAAAAAAACCCTTGATAAGTCTCTGAGCAGGATATTTTCAAGGAAGGATTTGGTCTTGAGACATATTCTATCCATCAAGAAAATTTTTAGCATGGGCATTGACCCTCTGCTACATTGTAGATAACATATCAGAATAAAAGGGCAGATTAATTAGATGTTTCAAAACATTTCCAGAATTCCTTAAGACGGGAAAATTTAAAATTATTTTTCATATTAGATTTATAGGTATTATATTGTTCAAAAATCATTTCCCTCATTAAAAATATAAATTATAGTCTGTTGTGGTGATGTATTTTTCTTTATGCATATCTTTGTAAATCCTTTTGAATGGTTTGTTCCCTGTTTTCCCCTGATATATTTGGTTTTACCCCAAGTTTTATTCTCCCTTGTCATTCACCCACTAGACCCACCTCTTGCCTCATTCACAGTGTCAGTCTTCCCTAAATCCCTACCCTTAGTTCCAGAGAGTTCCTTGTCAATCCTTGCTTTCCCCACTCCCTTGCCTAAACCCCACCCTGGAATTCCCCTAATCCTGGAGGTCCCTTTGGCCCATTTGACCCTTTCCACGTCCCTTGCCCTCCCTACGGTTGTCATCTTGTGAGTCTGTCCTCAATGCCCTCCCAGTTTTACCCCGATTGGTTGAAGAATTGTATCCTCCCCTTTCCTCCCGTTTAAAGGATGGTGCACACGCGGGCTTTTCGGTTTTCTCATCACCGCCCCCCTTGGGGAATAAATCCTTTGAAAAGCACACGAGAGGCTCTCTCCCTGTTCTTTGCCCCGCTCCACGGCACAGCACAGCCAGAGCCATTTGGGAGCAGCCTCTGCTGGTGCCAGGGTCAGCAGCTCCGCTCCACCGCCCCCGAGCCCGATCCTGCGCGGGAGCGGCCACTGACGGCGTGAGGCGGGGAGTGGGGATACCCGGGGCTTCTCCGGCATCGCCTCACCCTGTTACACCAATTAATGACTAAACGTTTTCCAGTTTATATCCAAGCCTCAGCATTAGTAATTATGCTATGTTGTCGTACCTATTCTCCTACATCTTCTCTTTGTCCATTTGAGCTTTAGTGACAGCTTTGTGGAGTAATTTCTGAATAAAACTGTGGCAGATAAGAGCATTTTCTGAGGTATATATCAAAGTAAGAAAATAAAGTAAGAGGTCTTATTTTGTTTTCCATCCCCAAAACCTTATATTAGGACATAATGATCAGGTTTTTACTTGACAACTGCATTCAACTTTTCTCTGGCTTCTACAGGTTATCACCTCACTTGCCTATTCAAATGAATCTCTCTAAGAATATCTTACCTACCTACTTACCAGTCACAAGAAGATCTTCTAAGATTTACCAGAGACTACACTATCAGAATTCTATAGAAATACTATGAAGTATTATTAGAGATATTCTAAAATGTACAAATTAATATAATATTCCTTAAAAAAAATCTAAAAGTATTAAAGAAAAAAATAATGGAATAGAGTCAAGCATTTACATTATTTTGAATTTTGGTTAGATTTTTTTTTTTTAAATTTACTTATTCTCTTTCCCCTTAAGAAAGAGACTTCTCAATGAAGGACTTCTTCAGGATAAATGAGATTGAGATTGGGAAAAGGCAATTGTTAAAAGTATATATATTTATAGCTAAGGTTGTTAAGAATTCTTCTCAATGAATCCTTTAAAATAAAAACTCAAACTTTAAAACTCAAACCTTAAAACTCAAACCTTGTGGGCCTGATATTTCTGAGTCTGAAAGGTTTTCAGCCTTTCAGTGGCTGATTTTTCTTCCCAAGGGAAGATTTCTTGGGAGAATTTTCTTACAGGGACAATTTCTGGAAATAACTCATTTCTAAGTAAATAATTTTTTTTTCATAACAACTTCTCCTAGGTGTTGTTTCACTGTCTTTCTAGTTGTTACTAGAGTAGGAACCAAACCCAGGTCGACAGTTTAGAAGGCAGCAATGCTAGCCATTACACTACTGCAGAAGTTGTTGCTATGAGGACATTATTATTTACTCAGAAATGCTATGAGTTATTTACAGAAATTGTCCTTGAAAGAAAATTCTCCCAAGAAATCTTCCCTTAGGAAGAAAAATCAGCCACTGAAAGGCTGAAAACCTTTCAGACTCAGAAATATCACGGCCCACAAAACCTGTACTGTTCTTGTGTTTAAAATCATTTTAGTTTAATTTTTCTACTGTAAAATGAATTTTGAAATTGTTGAAATTCCTGCTTCTGTCTTATATTAAAATTGAAAATTTCTTAATCCAAAGTAGACTTCCATTTGAAATGCAAGCTAAAACTTTTTTTTTTAAAGATACAAAAGACTTAGTGTCTGCTTTTGTATATCTTCAACTTTCCCAAATATTGATAAATGAGAATCAGTTTTCACTAGAAGTTAAAGGATACCATGTGCAGCAAGCTAATCAGTGAATCATTGGTACACTAACCACAGCATTAAATTCTTATATTGATACATTTGCTGTGGGGTTCATCTTGCATGAATGTATGTTTGTAAGTCAAACAAGGATATTATCATAGTCTGTGGAGTTAAATAGTTAATTCCAATAAAAGACTTAATACAGAATAGCAATCTAAGATAAATCAATAGAACTAGGCCTTATTTCTTCAAATGGAATATATTACATTGCAAAAGTCCATAAGTGCCTTTGTTTAGGCAATGGTATCCCTTTCTCATATTTCAGTCTAGCTCATTCTGGTTACTGAACCATCTAACTATTTTCTATGTAAATAGTTATAACATCTTTTGTTCAATAAGTACTTTTTTTTCTCAAAGATTTAATGTTCTTCCTGATAATCTGTGTACATTATGAGCAATGGTGTTACTTACTATTTGGAATAGGATAGTAAACATGATTTGAGATTTCCCTTGGACTACCGCAGGAAATCAACATTTTTCATGTTTAATGTTTGTATTAAAAAATATAGAATTATCCATTTTCTTTGCTTTTATTTTCAAATCTATATATGTTATTTTAGAGGAAATTAAGTGTTCAGCTACCATGAATGTTAAAAGAATATGTAAAGATTTAAAAACTTTAATTTTGTTCAGACTTTTACAATATATTTTTGTATAAACCCCCAAACCTTAGATGTAAAAATCTATATAGTGGGAAAAAAAATGCTGACATTTTAGCAGCCTTTGGAATTACAAATCTGATTGTATTTTTGTGTGTTTTCTCTACTCAGAAATAAAACATTTCCTTTGTTTCCATTCTTACAGGAAATGAGCAAAGATATCTTTGAGCAAAGGCAGCTTTTGCTATGTGTTCCACATAGGTTGTCACAGAATAAGCTTAATTTAGTAGTCACTCCTTATTTCTTTTTTATATTATATTGTGTGTTCTTTGAATTAGTATTCCTCATGCAGTGAGCAATAAAACATAGTAAATGTCAGTCAACAAAGTCTGATTATTAAAGGAATGTATGTTAACCTGCCAACATTTTCAGTATATTACTAACAATGTAGTCATAACTGTCACTCTGTAGTTCCCTCCATATATTACAAAAAGACTACATCTCTGCTTGAAATACTTGAGTTCATTATGTATGATTAATAGAGTGATTACAGCCCATACTTGAGCGCTGACATTTGAAATCTCATTGCTGTGTCATCTTTAAGGACAGAAATTATTCTCACAGTTTTTCAATGTATTTGCTATTCTATCTCTGAGTCATCTAACTATTCTGATTCCTCTCTGCCTTTCAGAGGTCCTCTGCAGTATTGTTTTTGATTTAGCTCCTTCACAGCATTCTGCACACTCATAAAACAAAAATGTGTAAGTTAACTGACTTCTTTGTAACGGGAAATCTCAGCTCAATAAAACCCACTTCTGAAAAGCTGCATATACTGTTTTTTCTCATGCAGGTCATGAGAAGGTCTTGTGTTTCATTGTATCAGATGACTTACTGACATCCTCTGTAGCCTTTGAAAAAACTTCCAGAAAAACAATGAAATTCATAATTAGAATCTGCAGGCTGAATTTTGTTCTCTCTGTCTGTTCTTATCAATAAATATTTTCTCAAACAAAAATACTTGATATAAACAAGGATGTCTATTTCTTGAAATACAATTACCTTTTCAATTATTTAAGCTTGTAAGATCATGCAGATTTTTTTTGATTCACTAAAGCATTGGTGGAAAAAAAAATAATAATTTTTTTAAGTCTGCTTTCCCAAGATAACACAAATCTAATTTACATTTGTAGAGTGTGTCCAATATCTGCCATTTCCTTCTCTCTTTAGTCCATTTTCCCTCAAGCATTTTTCAAATATAATTATCTGTACAGAGGATAAATGACCTCAGCGAGTAAAATCCTGTGATAGAAGTTCACTTCTGTATAACTGTTAGAGAATATTTCAGAGAGGGGAATAGGGGGTAAATAATAAATTTCAGAAAAACCTTTGGTAGCCACGAGGTACTCCTCCATTGTGGTGCTCTGGCCCTCCTGTACCTGGCCATGGGCAGTGTTCAGTCGTGTTAGCAGCTCCTGCTCGAGCAATTTGCACATTTCATTCTGTCCTTTCTGCTTCACTAGAGGGACATCAACCAGCAAGAGTCAAGGAACACAGTAACTGGGTAAAAATATCAATGCTACCTTCACATGGCTCTGTTTAATAAAGGTAAAATAGAAGCACTTCACAGCTTCTTACATCAGAAATGTCAAGAGAACAAGACCTATCAGTAGCTATGGCTTGGAACTTCGTGATTTTCATGCCTTGTTAGTGCAGGACGGTATCTGGAAAATGGAAGTAAATATAAAATTTGCCCCAAATTACCCAGATTTTCTTCATGTGGGGCAGACTGTGAGACAGTAAATTGTGTAAAAAAAAAAAAAAAAAAAAAAAAAAAAAAAAAAAATTAAAGGACTCCAGCATTTGTTTTGAGATGATTGTTACCTGACTGTAACCAGTTAAAAGCTAACATCTGTGTTTTGCCCTTTTATGATCAATAAGAAAGGAAAAACACTCTCATAAGGAGAGTCATCCACTCATTCCATACATATGTCTTTTGATGGAGTAAACTCCACTGAAAAGTGATTCACTTCTCTTCCTTGACTACAGAAGGATTTTGCATGACTGATTTAGTATGATTGTTTTACCATGACTGTACTTAAACACTGATGAACAGTACAGAAGCAAAGCCACTGTGATTTCATCTATATTCAGCCTTGGCTCATGATATCATGCAACTTTGTACATAAGGCTTATAAAGACATAAGATTTAGTCTCTTTATTCTATATATGCAATATATTTTCCTTCACAGGTTATTTTCTATACTTGGGAAATTGTCAGTATTTCTTTTATTAGACTTATAAATAGTACAGTTTCTAATTCAAATTAGTCTTGAGCCTCTTTTTAAAGAATAGATTCCAGATTATCACTGAATTTGGATTAATTTTTTTTTCCTTTAAAGAAAAAAATTGCTTAGCATGATTACTGGAATGAATTTGGTGGATCCTGTCTACATTTCTTGATTTGAAAAGCCTTCTGGGCCAATGCTGCATGAAATGTTTATCTAGAAGCTTGAATCCATTTAACATACCTACGAATATCAGCCCAGAACCATGATATCTGGCAGAATTTATGTGCTGCTCTTTCTAGACACTGAAATCTCCAATTTCACCAGCAGGAGCTGGCCCAGGGCCTGCCATGATTTCCTTCTGCAATATCCATTTTCTCCAGTATAAACAGACCAGTGTGCTCAGCCCATGTCATGATAATGCAGAGTTCTGTAACACAGTCATTATATCAGTTCATACAAGCTCTTTTTCAAGTGCTCAGTTGAACGCTATGTTAGATGCATATTTATGCCTTTCATTTTCAATTTCTGGATCAGTGAGGGACCCTTGTCATCTAGACCAACCTCCTGGACAGTAATGACGATAAGCATTCCACAGTGCAATTTTTTTTTTTTTTACTAAAAACTTAATTATCAGAGCAAAAAAATTAAAATTCAGTTAAAATAAATGATGAAAGCTCAACTTTAATAATGGATAAAAAGAATCAATATTTAATTGTAGAAAAAGATTTGGAAACAATAGAGACATTCAGAAAGATTTCTTATGCTAACAGAATAAAACAATACTTTTTCCAGTAGTACTCTGGTGAGAGACAGGGAAAGATTTCACTCATCCAGGATATTGCAGTAACCAAAGTACCTTATGATAAAGTCTCGATGAATATATTACACATAAAGAAATTTTATTCATATTGAAGTCCAAAAAAAAAAATGATAACCATTTTTCCTATTTCTTATTTGGTCTTCTTAATTATTTTGAGGAGTCTCAGAATTTATACTAAAAAAGTCTCAGAATTTATACTAAAAAAGTCTCAGAATTTATACTAAAAACTAAATTTATACTAAAAAACTTATACTAAAAAAGTAACAAGATACAGTTCCAGCATCCCTCTGAATTTTTATGAAAACATTTTATATTTTCATATGAACCTCATTCAGCCTTAAGATTCTGTAAGAATTCTGGATTTCATTAAAAAGATCAAATATCAGTGTAATATCTGAGTGAAATATTTCAAGAACATTCTGAAAACTGAAAAGACAGCCAAAGAATAAAAATGCCCACAAATGACACAAAAAAAAAAAAAAAAGTCAGAATTTCTAATTGATAGGCTGCCCTAAGTAATAACTTTTGAACTTGACAATACTGACAAAGTCTTTTACTTCTTTTTCCACAGCTTTGGGAAGAAATAGCTAGATTCATTCCCAAATTGGGAGCCACTGCTTTACACCTATCTCACTTTCCTTTTGTCTTTCATACATAGCAGTGATTTTTTCTCACATCATATTTTTACATATATCATCTCCATTCTGTCCTCTTCTGGATGATTTTCTTTCAATCAGTTACTTCAAAATAATTATTTTCTTAATTTAAGAATAATTTTCCTACCTTTATTTAAACTAAGTTGTTTCAATATAATGAAAAAGTGAGAAAATGGATTTTTTTTTTCTGACTTCTACAAATTTACCTAAAACATTTACGGAAACAGGAGGTCCTGTTCCTATTACATTACATTAATTTTATTTTTAAACTTCTTTTCTTAATATTTTTAGAGTGTCTATCAAACTGTGAAGAGCTGTCAGTACTATCAACCCTTCAAGCTAGTCTTATAAAGCTGTATATTTTATGGAGCTTTACAGAGTGTAACTGAAGTAATTTAAATACTGGCAGTTCAAAGTTCTTAAAATGCTCTTTAAAATGGGAGGATTATTAATTATAATCACTTCGTATTTGCAGGCATAATCTTCACATAGTGTATTTTATTAGTTTAGCATGTTAAACCAGATTATAAAACCAAAGCAACATGGTTGGGGAAGATTACACTCTCAGAATTTGAGTATTTCAGAATCTCAAAACTGCAGTTCTCCCGTCAACCAAATGTGTATCTTCTGTCATTTAATTTAGCATGGATGTATAGTACCAAGGCATAGGTAATATTTAAATTGCTCCTATATAAAACTGATGATCTGGCAGCACACATCAGCCAATTTCTGTCTCTTAGTTTTAGTGTCAGCAAATATATAGCCTAAATGAAACTATAATTTCTATTAATCCAGAATGACAGTCACACCTTCAGATTACTTTGCATGATGCAGCACAATAATGGACCTGAATTATTTTGCTGAGCTTACATTCAGTATACCAATTTCTCTTTCCTTATGACAATTTATGTAAACTCTGTAGAAGAGAAGAAAAAGAGGTAGGAGGAGGCACCACAAAACTGGGGACTTCAGGGACAGGATCCAGTTGTTAAAGGCAAGATTATGCCTAGTGAGGGAGGTGTTTGGGGGACAGCATGATGGGGGAGCCTCTCAGACTTCCTCTGCATGACCAAGGTACACCTCAAGGCAAATGCAGGCAGGATGGATATAAAGTTCACATACTGTACTTCACAGAGCTGCTTCTTGTATGGTTAGCTATCGACTTTTGATTAAATTTGCAGAAAATGTTGAAAAACAAGTTGAAAATGAGTCAGCACTATGTTATTGCAGCAAAGAAGTCCAAAGGCTTACTGGCGGCTATATTAGAAAAACATTTTAATTAATTCAGTAAAAGAACCAAAACAACTAAACCTCAAACTTATCTTTGAAACCCTGTACTAAAACTCTAATGACATTATTCACAGAGAAAAATAAAAAGAGTATTGAGTGCTTTGAAATACGGTAAAGAGATGTAGAAAAGAATGTCAGAGGCTTTCCAAGATAACATTTACAGAATGCTGTAACATAAAGAGGTGTTTCTTGCCCTTCAAGATTGCTATTATTTTAGAGGACATGTAAACTTGTATGAGGGAGATGAATAATACTTGAGGAAAAGTTAAAGTATTTCCTGCTGACGTTCCAGATAATGGGGTAATATTATCTATTTCTTCTGAAAGGCCTATTTTGAACAGCTTCTTTTCGTCTCTGATGATTGCTGGAAGAATGTCTGTGCAGCAATGGCATAAAAATAAAAGGAAGTCATGGAATGATACAATCCTGTTAAAACATCTCAACAGCATTTAGTCAGCAGTGCCTAACATTGTTTATGGACTTACTGTTTAGCAATACCTTCTTTTAAAGAAAAACAAAAATCACTAAAAACTTGTGTAATTGTTTCTCTCGGTTGTGGAAGTTTCTCCCGAAAAAGGTTATCTAAAATACAGGAGCAGTTATATTCAGCATCTGGTAAAACAAGGCTTCTAAAGGCATAGTAGGAGCTTTTGGTCTTCCCATATACTCAATGGGGTTGGACATTTCACTCTTTCTTCCTCAGCTGTTTAAAAAAATGGATACTGAAGAAATTCCCTAAAACTAATAGTGTGACTGAAGAAAGTAGAAGACTTGCAGAGCAAAAGCAAGCCCTGTGCTCATTATCTTGTGTCAGTTTTTTCTGTGGCAAACAGTATTTCCATGTTTTTTCTCAAGATAATTCTATAATATCTAAAGGTGGGCTTAAAAATAATACATAAAACATATAAATGTTTTTAAAACCACTAGCATTTCAATATCACTGTGTCACCTTCTAGGAATTTTGAAAGTGATTTATCTTGGATGGGGAAGAGTCAAATAAAACTAAGTGTATAATGAAAGAACAGTAAATCAAATAGAGTTCCTGCCAGACGTGTACATAGAGAAATGTATTTGTCACATGGCAAACAACAGCACTAAAAAATTACATACTTTGTGTTAAAAGTAAGAGAAAGAAATATGACATCAAGTTGAGTGGTGTGGTTGACATGACTGAGGGATGGGAAGCCATCCAGAGGGACCTGGGCAATCTCAAGAAGTGGCCCATGGCAATCTCATGAGGTTCAACAAGGCCAAGTGTAGGGTTCTGTAGCTGGGTCAGAGTGGACCCTGATATTAATACAAATTGGGGAATGAACATATAGAAGCAGCTCTGCTGAGAAGGACTTGGGGGTATGGGTGGATTAAACACAAGACATGACCCAGCAATGCAGGCTTGAAGCCCAGAAAGCCAATTATATCTTGGGCTGCATCAAAAGCAGGGTGGGCAGCAGGTCAAGGGAGGGGATTCTGCCCCTCAGCTCTGCCCTGGTGAGACCTCACCTGCAGTGCTGCATCCTCCTCTGGATCCTCAGCCCAGGTAAGACATGGACCTGTTGGAGCTGGTCTAGACAGGGGTCATGAAGATGATCTGAGGGCTGGAGCATTGCTCCTATGAGGACAGGCTGAAAGGGTCTGGAGAAAAGGATGCTCTCAGAAGACTTTCTATCAGACTTTCAGTACCTAAAGGCTGTTGTAAGAAAGATGGGGACAGATTGTTTAGTAGGGATTTTCTGATGTGACAAAGGATAGAAAAGAGTGTAGATTCAGACTAGATATAAGACTTGATTTTTGTGATGAGGGTGGTGAAACACTGGAACAGGTTACCCAGAGAATTGGTAGATGCCCTGCTCAGTGTTCTGAGAGGCACAGGCTCATTGAACCTGCCTTAACACAGTTTCATCTAACTATGGCTAAGTGGTGGATTGATCCTGGCTGGATGCCCTGGCTGGGCCAGCTCCCCACCAAAGCTACTCTATTACTCTCCTCTGCAACAGGACAGGGGAGGGAAAATATAACTAGAGGCCCATGAGTGAGATAAGGACAGGGAAGAGATGACTCATCAGTTACTATCATGTGAAAAACAGATTGAACTTGGGGAATGATTTGAATTTATCATCAAACAAAATCAAAGCAGGATAATAAGGAAAACAATCTTAAAACCACCTTTACCCTACCTCTCCCTCCTTCTCAGACTGTACCTCCTGCCCCACAGCAGCACAGAGACAGGGAATGGGGATTATGGTCAGATTGTTTCTCCCACTGCTTCCTCCTCAGGAGAGGAGCCCTTCTCCCACTCCAGCATGAGGTCCCTCCCATGGGAGACAGTCCATGAACTTCTCCAACATGAGATCTTCCCACGGGTTACAGTTCTCCAGCTTCAGTGTGGGTCCTTTTCAAAAGGAGTAATCCTTCAGGAAAAGGGCTGCCCAGTAAACATGCTTCTGTGTGAATTCCTCTCTCCACAGATCTATAGATCCTTGCCAGGAGCCTGCTCCAGAACAAGCTTCCTGTGGGGTCCCAGCCTAGTCCAGGCATCCACCTGCTCCAGCATGGGTTCCTCCATGGGCTCAGGTGCATCTCTGCATCCCTGTGATCCTCCATGGGCTGCAGGGCCACAGCTGCCTCACCTTGGGCTGCCCCATGGGCTGCAGGGGAATCTCAGCTCCAGCACCTGGAGCACCTCCTGCCCCTCCTTCCTCACTGACCTGGGTGTCTGCAGGGCTGTTTGCCTCACATGTTCTCACTCGTCTCTTCCCTAGCCACAATTGCTTCTGGACAATAACAGTTTGGGTTTTTTTCTGGAATACATTATTACAGAGGCATAACCACCTCCTCTAGTTGGCGCAGCCCTGGCCAGCAATGGAGCTGGTCCTTTGGAGCTGGCTGGCATTGGCTCTCTCAGACACAGCAGCTTCTCACAGCAATCACACTTAGAGCCCCCATATTACTATGGAGACCAAAGACAATCTTAAATTCTTCATACTTGGAACAAGAAATGTTCTAAAGAAAGAAAACTTTGTTTTAAGAGAAGATGTAAGTTCTAAAGAAAAATATTAGACCTAGTGACAGAGGCTTCCTAAACATATTAAGAAAATTTTGTTAGGTAATTAAAAAGAAATCAATGCATATTGTGTTTAAAATTAAGCATTTCCTTGTTATGCTAACAGTCAACATATGACAGAGTTAAGGAGAAAAGAAACAGGAAAATGCTTATTGGGAATATAGGAAATGTTATAAGGAAAAAGAAGAAAATAAAAGTAAGATCCTAAGGAATAATTTTCTGGACTAATCTATCTAGATCTTGTTTGTCTAATGAAAAGATTTTTGTCTAATGAAGGCATTGGATAAAATGTAGTAAAATGATGGCAGTATACATCTGAGGATCTTGCAGTGCTATCAGTGATCCATTTCTCTGTAGACAGCAAATTTGCCTATACTTAGCTACAATAAGATAGAATTTTTTTTTGTTTGTTTATTTATTCAGAAAGTCAACCTGATAGAAACAAAATGTCACAATTCAAACTATAATCAGAAAAATATTTTGAACTCAAGACCATCCAAGCAGTCTATATGGTAAGGGAAAACATTGGAGCAAAATAAACAATATCAACATGGCAGCTGGAAATCCCATATAATGAAAGGAGTAATTTTACTGGAAACATGAGAATCCATACTAAAGATTCATCCTAAAATATAACTTTGCTGTTCCATTATATACTTATGGCCTTTTCTTGTTGTGATCTGGCCCAGTGGTGAAGGTGCCACAACCTTCCTCACTAGAAGCATCTTTAAAAAGACACCCAGATCGATGGAGGCACAGTCACTCTCAGGCTGGGAGTGATCCAGCTCTTTGTGCACCCTTAGTGCAGAGTGTTCAGCTTTTAGGTGCACTCTCAAGTGCAGTGATTTGCTTTTTGTGAGGCTGCCTGAGCAGCAGAGCCTCGTTTGCCACCCCGGGTGACACAGGAGTAAAAGCAAGACCGGGTCTTTTCAATCTCCAGGAAAGCTTCATTACTCCATGAAGTCCACAGGGAAAGAACACCCCGGTCTCGGGGGAGAGGAATTATACAGGGTAGCCAGGGGCGGGGTTTCACAACTTGCCCAATGGGGAAAGGAATTAGGAAAGGGACCAATCAGGGGAAGGGTCAAAAAAGAACCAATCAGGAGGGCTAAAAAACAGGAACAAGGGGAATAACCAATGGGGTATGATATATTAATATAGAACTGCAAAGGTTTATGAATTGAAATATTTTTTTCTCCTCTTGAGCCACAAGGAAAATTCTCAAAGGGATTTCCCAAAGGAGATTCTCTGCAAACTGAGGCATGGGTTGAAGCACTTTTGCTCACCATGAGCTAGGAAGTCTCCCAAGAGGACTTCCCAAAGGGGAGGCTTTATGAACTGAGGCAGCCCAGCAGCTGCATGCTCTCCAAGGGTGTGAGTCATCTTCTGTGGATGGACCAGAGGCCACCACATTCTCTAGCTACTGTTTCCCCATCTGTAAATGAGGGATTCACAGTGCACAATTGATACAATTAAGAAAAGCAGTGTAACAGCTAGTTATTTAAATGCTCTGTGTGATTAAAAAAAATATTACACACCTGTTCCAAATTTGGGTGTCTTTCATAGTTAAATAAAGAGCACTCTGAAAGGCCACTGAGAAGGAAAACTTGCTAAGACACAATTGATCACCCTTCTCTTCCCCCCTGCTTCTCTCATCCCCATTCATGTACATGTATCCAAACTGCCCATCCTTCTGTTTGGCTGAGCTCAAAGCTGTTGCTGCTCACAGCTCTGTCTCTGGGGCAGCCCTGCCTGGCTGATCACCCAGCAGCCCTGGCTGCGCTCCAACAGTACCTTTGTGTGGGCCTTCTGCAGCACTGATCGCCTCCACTATCACAGCCGTGGTCAGAAGGAGGAGCCTTTTCACTCTCGAGGCATTGGGAGCAGGTCTTTATTTGGGGTACACAGGGGAATTCCCTGGACCCAGGTTCGGAGCTTCCCAAGAGAGCGAGAAAAGACCCCGACCCTGAGTCCTGGAGGGGTTTTTACCAGTCCAGTTCCAAAGGGGTGGGTACAAGTTAAAAACCAATAAAACCAAGCCATGTAGTACATACCAACATCATTACTTAAACAAGAACAAATCAAGCTAAATTGGGGTGGGGGCATTGGGATGTCCACCAACCACTGTCCATGCACTAGACCTTTGGGATGATTTATGGATACAGGGGAGAAGATACATTACAAAGGATGGGAAGGGGATGATCTCAGGGCGGGGGGGTGGACCAATCTGGGCGAAAGCCTGGGTTGTCTTGGAAACCCTTATCAACTTCTGATAAGGACAGGGGGCCCAACTTACAAACTATCTAACCAGCTCAGCTAATATTACAGTTTACAATAAATGCTATCATAACACTTATAAAATAAATCCACCATCTCCACACAAAGCATCTGTGCTGAGGAGTCCTCCGCTCTAGGTTTTCCCTTACTTTTCAAAAACAGACATCTCAAATATGGTCCTGGTTTAAGGGCTTAAATAAAAATAAGGTCATCCTAATATACTTCTTACAAGGGGCTTTTCTGAGACATTCTGAAAATGCATTTCAAGAACTATTATTCTATAGACTTTCTTTGCTGTGTAATGATAATATCTTGTCAAAAAGAAAGGTGTAACAGTTTGTGATTTTCCACTATTTTTCAGTTGTGGGTTGTTCTCTGGAATGTCCAGAGAAAGGTACTATAAAAAATGCATTTTGAAGACATTGTCCCACCATCCATTGAAATGCAGCAGTGGCAGCACATTGTACCTGGTACCTTAACTTGACTGACAGACAGCTGGGAGAAACCATGAATAAAACACAGCTAGGTCTGAAATTAAAATCAAATCAACACCCCATGGTTTCTGATACCAGCTAGATTAAATAAATATTTTGAAGTTTTACCTTAAAGCACTGTGTACTTAGGTAAGATAATCACAAATATTTTTCCCCCAAGGCTTCTGAAAATTCAAGAGAGGCCAGATATTGTTACTATCACTTCTATCATCAAAAAGGCCAAGTATTTTTTGGGTAAAAGAGGTCATTTGTTCAGCGAGCAACCATTTGGGAAACTATTTTCCAACAATAAAACAAGAAAAAACAAAAAAGGATAGAAACCAGGCAGGAAAACAAGGTATGCTAATTTGATAGTTACCCCCCAAAATAACTTTTCTATAAACAAAAGCAAAAGTGGAAACTAGCCCTTAAGTATTGGTAACTGTAAAAAGGTGAGCAAGGAACCTAATTTGGAAAAGGTATAATAAATAAATAAGCGACCTTGCTATGAAGACATTGAATTTTTCATAGTATCAGATAGATTCTGAAAATTAAAAATACAGAACAGAATGCAGAACAGCTCAGTTTCTACCAAACATTCACCAACAAACACCAATAATATCTCAGGGGGGGGAAAAGAAACTATGTCTGTAAATTGTTGATTGTGTTTACCAGATTTTTTTTTTAAGTTCTCTTGGTACAGTGTACTAATTTTATTCCTGTATGCAGTTAGGAGGGATTGTGTCTTTCCAAAATGGGGTAAATGTTTTGTGGAACAAATTTTTAATGCCAACTCTCTTGTGAAACAGAACATTTACAACAGCACTCAAAAGAAGGAAAGCTTGGAGTCTGTTTACAGCCAGTTTGCTGGAAGTATTTGCTGAACTTGGTAATTCCTAAAACAAAAATAATATTTCAAAAGACTATCTAGTTCACAATTAGCTTTATCCACTGACTAGGCATTTTCGGTATTCTATGGCTAAGGACCACAAAGCAGAACTGAAATGTCTTCAGCCATGAATGATACCTGAATTTAATCAGGATCAAAACTGATCTAGGCAGCTACAGACAATATTCCTGACAAATTTTAACACTAATTAACTTGTTAGACAAAGTACACAAAATACAATAGTTTCCAAAGCACAGATTTCATTTTATTAAGACTAAATTCTGAGAAACCCCATTGTTTATTCCCAAGCTCTGTGTCCAAATGCAACTGCGTTAAAAATGCAGCAGGGAAAACAATGGCATCATTTCACACTTCCTGTGAGATGTGGTTTCTCAGCTCAGTTCACATTACTTAGGAATTAGAGCCCCTTGTAAATGTTTTGGGTATGCTAAAATACAACAGTGACTAAGTTATGCATCATCCATTTGTGTCACATCTGTTATACTGAGGAAACTAGGAATCATTGCCATGACATGGAATAGCTGCAAGGCTCTGGTTGTGTTCTCATGCTCTATCACACATTAAGAACAAATCCTCGGTTTTTGTGTGGCATCCATATTCTGATCTCATAGCAGAAATGTCTCTACACTTGGTTTGGCTTTGCAGAAATATAAATTCTGATCAGGAGTCTGAAGAACAGAGGGTAGGGTGAATGACACTGTTAAAATCCTTATGGGAGAGTAAAAGCCTCATGTCTGGACACATCTTGTAACACATAAAGACTGATTTGAGTAGCTCCATTTAGTTTTCAGGGGACTGATAAGCTAGAGCATCGTCACTCACTTTGTTCATCTGTGATCTGGAGTTCCCCTGTAATCAATCCAGAGGTTGCTTTGGCTCAGCTGAAGCAGATACTGTCAGTGGAAAACAATGATTCTGTTTTCTAAGCTTGATCCAAACTCATGGGAGCTTTCATGACAGCTATCATCCTTCTTGCTAGATCAGGTCAATCTTGTGTGACACTATCACCATTCCACAGTCAGAAAGAAAAATAAGGAGGAAAAGAAATGCTATAAATACATTCAAGCTGCAGAAAACAGTGATGGATAATGAATTTCTAATAGATTTTTTGCTTGTTTATTTACAAAAACCTGTTATATAAAGCTACTATTTTTTTAAAATTACCTTTGCAATTGTTTCCTTTCTTCCTACAGCAAATTCTACAGGTTGAGAGCTCCAAAATACAACTAGTAGCTCAGAACGCAGCCAGATTGGCCATAAAACAGTCTGCAGGTGGCCATATACCAAAGGGTCTACAGACCTCTGACAGATCAGTCAGCAGTGTTATTTAACTCTGTGGTACACAGAGTAAAGAAACCAATCCAGAGAAATGTTCTTAATCCTGGGGCCTTTTTGTAAGCATTTCACTGCAAGTTCTCAGTGTTAGTAATTCAGTTAGATGTAGGACAAATATCCTGAAACTAAACAATATTTTCTGTAGTTGGGAAAGTACATAGTTTTACCTTGCTGAAATACGCATTAACTCTTTTTAGTGTGAAATTAATTTCCTGCCATGCTTCCTTAAGTTAATCATTGTTTTAACATGACTGACAGTAACTTGATTTAATGGTCTGTTTGGGCAAAAACAGATTTCTGGAAGTAACACTCAATTAATTATGAAAAGAATTGGAAAGAACATTTATTTATATACTACTATCTATATCTGATCAATGATCTTAAAAAAAAAAAAAATAAGGCCATGCCCAAAAGATTAAATATAGGCCTCTTGATGTCCTGTGCCTAATGACTCTGTGTAGTCTAACTATACACATCAGTCTTCACAGAAAACTCACACATGAAGTTTGTGACTTTACACATTTTTACAAATGTATAAAGTTGTAGCAGTAAAATGTGTTACTGCTCTGAATCATACTTCTCAAATATTTTTTCATCTAATAGATATTTAAGAAAATATTGAATAAACCTTAAAAAAGAAGATGTTAGAATATTGATGCAGATTAACTATCCATTAGTGGTAAACTACAGAGGCAGAGAATTTGCTGACCCTTCTACT
>WEIU01003654.1:93388-117071 GCA_013389925.1 Aegithalos caudatus
TTTCTTGATATAAAAATCAATCTTATTAACAATAAGCAATTTTGGTCTGACTGTAATGCAAATACAAATTCTCAAAGAAATACTATTTATAGAATTTACCCCTCAAAATGGCATCTATCCTACAGAAGAATAAACAACATTATAATTGCTAGAATTACTTCATTATAATTACTTATTCCTGTATAATTGTTTAATTCTAATTAATTCATTATTTATCTTTAAAATGTAACTGGACATTGATGGCATGTCATACGGAGAACTTATTTCAACTTAAATGTATATGTTCCTACACCTGTAATACTATTTTTCCTACTTGCTTATTCAGGTCTGTCAGAACAGCATTCCAAATCTTTAACTTTCTAATATAAAGGAAGTTTTTCTACTTAACCAGTAAAAAGCAGCACGGATTAATAAATAAGAGAACTGTGGCACCACTGCAGATTTCTGATGGCTCAAATGAAACAAACCCCATAAAATTAAACAAGTGGATAAAAGCAAAAGTAATCACAATGACTGATACATACTTTTAATCACCCAAACACTGTTTTATTAAAGGTGTGATATAGATTCTGTTCAGTAAAACTACAGACCTTTAACAGCTTCTGTGGATTTGCAGCTTTAAAAGCAACCTTAAACTAGACAGCAACAGTTTCTTCAAACACAATTTAGGAATAACACTTTTTATTTTCAAAATGGTTTACTGGGTGATCCTAAAATAAGCCCAAATATATTTTTGATTAGAATTTTTTTTAAAATTTATCCTCTCCTCATTGATTTTTTTAGTGAGAAATTTTATATGATATTACAAACAGTGTCAGTAAAAGGTGGAAATACTTTAGCCAAAGTAATATTAAGAACATTAACTGTGAAATATTTTACTTTTGTGGTGTTTAGGACTCTGATACATGGTAATTCTACCACCTATGTAGTCTCCTGGTAGGATAGACATGTTTTAGTAATGAGAATTATTTTCTCTCAGAATTGACAGACTTATTGCATGATGTTGTCACTGTGTTGAACGCAAAGGCAAGAACACCTCTCATAACAAAAACCAAGACCCAAAATTTCTTTGTAACAATATTCAAAACAAAATAGGAATTTTATTCAGAGCAATTTTATTCTATTCTATTTCTCTCACAAGCTTAACCTAAAATAATTGGACTTTTGCACAGATTAAGTTGGATTTTTAGGGATGATGACAGCCTCACACTCCTGTTGATTATCTCCCAAACACATGCGTAGTATGTGTTAAGCTGTATCATATAATGTTGGTTACTGCTCAGGAGCACTCACCACAGAGCTTTATCCTAAGGAAGACTTATAAAAGTTGGAAAGAAGTCAGTACATGACAGTCTGATGAGCAGAAGGACATGTTGTTCAAGCTCTATGGCGTCCATTAATGACACCTTGAATGATAATTTTTTGGTAACGCCAAAAGACAAAGTGAAACACTACAGCTATTATTTCATCCAAATAAAGTCATGAGGTTGAATTAATCCTTTGCGAGAAGGTAAAGCCATATAGATAGCCGGCATCTAAAATAAATTTACATAAAATAAAGTCATGAGCAACCCGATCTAGCTGCAAATTTCTATCTGAATTCAAAGCTGATCCTTTTTTGACCAGCATATTGAATTCAAGGATCTCCAGACATCCTTTCAGCCTACTTTATTCTTTAATTTTATGAATTCAGAAGGTAAAATTATATAAACTGAGGGAAAAATGGGGGTGTGTGTATATATNATCAAAGAATTATGTCTACACTCATGTCATGTGATTTTCCAGAAGGTTAAACTACACTGTACTGTGTTTTCCTGGCACAGACCTGCACAGCAGGGTACAGTGAGATGAAACTAAATGTACTCCTAAGATGCTTATTTTGCTTCCTTTCTCTTCCTGTGCAAATTCTGAAGCTTCATAGCACCAGGGTACCTCCTCTAAGGACTGATAGTACAAGGAAAGACATTCCAAATCCTCTGAACTCTATTTTCTTCTGTCAAGCAAAAATTTCTCCATGTTGAGAGCCATTTCTAACTGCTGTGATAAAGATACACCACAGAAACATTGGTGAAACTTCTGTTCTGAACTGGTTTGTATCTGCTTAAGAAACATTTTAGCCTGGCAGAGACCATGAAGATATGCAACTGGGACAGGTGATCTTACTGTAAAAAAAAATCATATTATAAATTGTTTCAGCCACAAAAATTTTATGCAGTTGCAAATGAAAGTACATGAACTACAAATTGCCCATGCAGGACACAACCGAGCAAAGAACACAAATGCTCTAATGTTTCATTTCAGATATCAATATCCATTGTATTGATAGTCGTGTCACGTTTACCTTTACTCCCTCTGTGTCAGTGGGATTACTTACACAGTGAAGAACTATCCAAGCACTGTCTAACCTTCTCCAGGGCATAAAATAAAAACTTTTCTCTGTGATTGAATAATGACAAAGTATAATTTCAGCCTTTTGAACTCCATTCCCCTGTGCAATGAACACTACCCCAAAGAAAAAAAGGACATAGTGACAGAAGAAAAGTTAGGTTCCCTTCTCAAAAGCGATGATTTTGATTGTTAACATCTCCCCTCCCTGGAGCTACTTTGCCTCTGGCAATTCTTGTGGTCTCAGTCTCACTATGCTTTCTTCCCCTATTCCCTCCTGGTGGTGTGTTTTTCTTTATGCATATCTTTGTAAATCCTTTTGAATGGTTGTTCCCTGTTTTCCCCTGATATATTTGGTTTTACCCCAAGCTTTATTCTCCCTTGTCATTCACCCACTAGACCCACCTCTTGCCTCGTTCACAGTGTCAGTCTTCCCTAAATCCCTACCCTTAGTTCCAGAGAGTTCCCTGTCAATCCTTGCTTTCCCCACTCCCTTGCCTAAATCCCATCCTGGAATTCCCCTAATCCTAGAGGTCCCATTGGCCCAGGGTACCCTTTCCACGTCCCTTGCCCTCCCTACGGTTGTCATCTTGTGAGTCTGTCCTCAATGCCCTCCCAGTTTTACCCCGATTGGTTGAAGAATTGTATCCTCCCCTTTCCTCCCGTTTAAAGGATGGTGCACACGCGGGCTTTTCGGTTTTCTCATCACCGCCCCCCTTGGGGAATAAATCCTTTGAAAAGCACACGAGAGGCCCTCTCCCTGTTCTTTGCCCCGCTCCACGGCACAGCACAGCCAGAGCCATTTGGGAGCAGCCTCTGCTGGTGCCAGGGTCAGCAGCTCCGCTCCACCGCCCCCGAGCCCGATCCTGCGCGGGAGCGGCCACTGACGGCGTGAGGCGGGGAGTGGGGATACCCGGGGCTTCTCCGGCATCGCATCACCCTCCCGGTATTTACTATTGCCATTTCTTTGAGATTTAGTAAAGAACTAGAGAATCACAGAACGTATGAATGAAACTTACAGTCTTATCAATTAACTTTCTTATCCCATTTTCCTAGGTCTGCTTTCAAAATATTCACTAGAACACATTTTGATGAGAGGATTCCAAAATAATCAAGATGTTTGTTTAATTTCACAATTCTTCCCCATTTTAAATTTTAAATTGTATGTATACAGCATTTTTCAAGGTTGAAGAAATTCGAACAGTAAAATTATTAATGACTAATCATTATGCATTAATCACATGTCAACTTGTTAATTGAAAAGCTGAAAGAAACTGAGAGTACAAGAATTTCAAGTGTCTTATTTAGTAAAAGTGTATCTTAGCAATTTGTGCTTAGCCTGGTGTCTGTTGGTTGCCATCACTAATATGTTAATACATTAGCACTGTCAGGCTAACTGAAATAAGTTTTAGCAGACGAAAATAATAGAAAGTTGGTCATTATAAAGGTTAAGTAGCATGCAGGGGATTGTCTGTGTATATAGCCAATGCTGTCACCATTAAGTGTAAAGACTGTGATTGTAGAACTTTTTAATAAAACATTCACTTTTCAAATATGCAGAGAAATTTCAGACCACTCTTCATTCAGGACAAACAGTCCTGATATAAATCCAGACCATTGCCAGCAGGTCAAGGGAGGTGACTCTTCTGTGCTCAGCACTAGTGAGACACATCTGGAGTGCTTTGTACAGTGCTGAGTTCTCCAGTGAGAAACAGACACGGACATATTGTTCACTAAGACAGTGGAGCATCTGGAGTATATGAGCAAACTCTGAGAGAGCTGAGACTGTTCAGCCTGCAGGAAAGAAGTTTCAGGGAGGCTATGTTTTTAAATTCCTGATGGGGGCTAAAAGGAGAGGTGTAAAGAAGCTGGAGCCAAATAGCAAGACTTTTCTCAGTGATCGCCAATGACAAGAAGTGAGGAAATGAGCACAAGCCTAAGCACACAAAATTCCAGTTAGCTATTATTGATATGTCTTTTTTTCCTTTTTACTGTGAAAGTTGTCAAACACTGGAATAAGGCTGTCTAGAACTGTGGCATTTCCATCTTTGAAGGTGTTCAAAACTGGACAGGACATGTACCCAAAGAACTTACCCTAGATAACTCTGTTTTGAGCAGAGACTTGGACTAGGCAGTCTCTAGAGGTCTCACTCATTCTCTGATTCTGTGTCTCTAGAAATTATACCCTTTGCCTGTAGAAACACTCTGTGACAGGATCAGATCCTGAAAAGAGCAACTTGTGACATTGTAAATACAGAAATGCATATGATTTAGTAATGGATGCAAACACATCATTCTCTCATTTGGATTAGCTCACAGGTGTTAAAGTAGCTGTAAATCCTCTCCAAAATCTTCCCCCTGATATAACATTGAAAGTAAAACTTTGCCCAAAGTTGTTAGATGGAAAAGGAAAATCAGGTAAAGCAGAAAATATTTTCTTGCTAGTATGCCATGGAAGTGGGTATGTAGTTCAACCTCCTGTAAATCTGCTTCTGTCAACTGGAACTCACAGTTTGGTATTTCATATCTAATACTTGCCTTGAGATTTTACATAGACTTAGCTAATATTTTCCCTGCTGTTTCAGCATATCATAAGAAAAATTTCACTGGTGGGAATGGTGGTTGGCAATTATATGATGAGTTTGGACTTCATTGCAGGAATTCTGTATTGACAGAATTAAATACATAAATAGTTTGCAACAAAGAGGGAGATGTTTCTAAGTTAGGAGCCATTTCAGACTCCTTACAGAGTTTGCCAAGGGAATGTGAACTGCAGGCTTTAATCATGGGGGAGCTCTTAGACACCTTGAAGACTGGCCTGGTTATTGTGTGTATCACCTTGAAAGAAGCAGAGTGCTATATGAGGTGTCTTTGTCTGAAGTTTCTGCTCACTGAATATTACAAGAGAAACAAAAGTCTGTTTCTACTGAATCATAGGTCAGGCAACAACTTCAGAATTTTTCAGATGGGACCACACACACAAAACCCCATAATTAATGTTTGGGGCTTTTTTAATTTGAAACTTTTCCTGGCACCCAAGGCATAACTTTCCTCTTCTTTCTTGGGAAACAGAACTGTGAAAATATTTTTCAGTACTTGGATACTAATTCTGCCAGCTGTGAAAATGTAGAATAGGAAAATTATGCTCTATATGGCCATAGGCATGATTTCAAATAACCCTACATTAAAGATAGTTTTCAGAGAATATGATTCCTGGATTCCCTTATATGTACATAAAATAATCTGATGAAGTACAGGGAACCTCAGTGAATAAGTATTTAAAGATTTTTTTAGGCTTTCCTGACATTTTATTCTTCATCTCCAGCCAAGATTAGTTGTCATGATAAAATAGGAAGTATCAGGAACATATCTCAATAATAGGGATTTTTCATGTCTCTCTGGTCTGGGGTGCAATTCTTCACAAAAATTTTTCATTTTACACTTCCCAATTACAATATTTTGTTAGTACTACAATAGAAAATACAAAATGTACTTATGTGATTAATCGATTAATTGATATTTCACATTGATACAAAACTTAGCATGTAAATAGTTTAAGTTGATTCCTATAACTAAATGTAGAATATTTATGAAGGTAGGCATAACCCTTTCCTGTCAGCTTCAGTGACATTTGAATTTGTCGTATTTTTCCTTTTTGTTTTTGTTCTGACTCTGAGATTCATTTTTCTACAATAAAACTCTGATTTTCTTCCTAATATTAAATCACAGTTAGATTTACTGGTGCTTTTTAAACTTTGGTATGGAAGACAAATTGATTTCCATTGGTCAGATAGAAACAACTGAATACACTTTATTTTTTAGCTTTACAACTGGCTTTAGATGTAGCCATTTAGGATAATGTATAGTGGTAAACAAAATGTCATTATATGTTTTTATGTACTGTCTCTGGTTTCATAGGATTTTAATATCATCCATTATTTTCTGCCTCATTTATACGTTAAACTAATAATATACCACGTGTTTTGTAGATATAATATCTGCTGACAATATAAGTGGCAAAAATATTTATTTAAAGGTGAGATTCAACTATTGTAATTATCACTGAGAATTCATAAAGCTAAAACTTAACAAAGGGAAAGAGTTTTAGCCATTTGTCAAATTAGCCATTTGCATGGAAAGGAAATTCTGGAGGACCTCTTCTCTGTCACATCCCTTATTGATAAGAGATACATGTGCAAATTGCCTCTTGTTAAAATTCACGTCAGAGATTTAAAATTCTCCTTCAATTCACTGAAGTATCCAGTGGGAAATAATTATTGTAAGAGTTTATAACTTGATAATTCAAAGTACCTTTTCTAGTGCTACTGCAAATGTTATATCCCCTGATTTTCATTTCCATTGAAATAATTAGTTTGTCTCTCATAATAGAAATGGGTAATTTCACTACTTGTACTATAATGTACACATCTGGATTCAGGCAGGTTCCTAGGTGGTGCAATTTTGCACTTCAACATTTCCTACAGAGTTTTCTTTGACAAAATTTTTTTTCCAGATTATTAATCTTCTTCTTTCTCCTTTAATTGACCATTTAACTGTAGCAGCCTCTATCTATGGGGTTTTTACCCATTTCAGAATTTACAGTACATGTGGAGGATTTCTAAGGTACACTTTTTCATTGGAATGGTTCCTCCAACTAATATCTCATTGAAAAATTTGTCATCCTTCTGTTGTAGAAATAATGCAATTTTATATATAGGGATATATGGTAAGTGCAAGGATAAACTATTTATTTCTTTTACTATTCTTTTTTTTTATTTTTTCTAAGACAAATAAGCAATTTATCTACACAAATAAGCACACACAGAGTAACAGCACCCTGTAGAAAAAAAAATTAGGAAGGGATAGCTCATAAAAACATAAACATATGCAAGAATATCAAGCATAGATAAAAAGATATGGAATCTCTTTTGTCCCTAAAGCAATGAAACTGCCACAAAATTAGGATTCCAGAGATATGAAGGGGAAAGAAGTATCAAGAGTCTGACAGAGATAGTCCATCAGGTTGTTGCTGTTTTAAATCAGGGCATCTGTACTGTTTATGTGTCCCTCACAGCCGGCATCTGTTACCTGTTAGCTTCCAGTTCAACAAACCTCAGGCCATACTGAGGGCCAGTTCTTTCAAAATGCTCTGAGATTTTTCTGCATCTCACACGCTTACTTTTTGTAGCACAGAGAGACTTCAAATCTTGAAAAAAAAAAAGTGCAAATTGATATCCTATACTTTGTACAGCAAGGTGAAACACTTCTTTTTCAAGTCTTATATTTCACAAAAAAAAAAAAAATTCAATACAATCTTTTAATCAGTGGATGTTTCCTGAAAAACTTATTTTTGGCAATGAAGAGTATGTTTGTTAGTATGTTTTTTATGCTTTTGTTACATAAAATTCCTTTTTTTCGCCTCTTCCATGTACCAGGAAGTCATAACTCACAATCAGCATCAGCAATTCTATTTTCTAAGTTTTCTATCATCAGCTTTTATTTATTCAAAGCAAATTAAAAAATCAAATTTTCACTTAACCATCATTTCTTGTACCCAGAATAATGATCTCATGTGTCCTACTCTACTCCTGATCTCCAGTTTGCCCACCTCTAGGAAATTTTGAAGAAAGACTGCATTCTTGTGACATTTACATATCCAAATGTTCACAGTCACGGTTCTCAAAATCTTTGTTCAGGCTCTGTGCAAGCTCAGTTTTGTATCACATCATGCTTGGTTCATAGTTGTGCTAGATGTATAATATCTGAATAAGCCTACAGAGAATTTCTAATTGTGTTGGCTATCTAAAATTGAAGGACACACAGCTTTTCTCCAGTTCTACAGGTTAAACATTGATGTTTTCCCATAATTTCCTTTTTTAAAAAGTTCTCTGGTACCCAAATTTGAGCTGTTCCTCTCTTTCTGTACAGTTTTTGTGACATTTCATTTTGTCCTTTTTTTTGTTATTAAGAAACTGATAAGCAAGACTGGACATCACATTTTAATTAGCTAATTAGATAACCTTTCTTCACAACCAGTTTTAGCCAGTCATTTGTACTAAAATATAAATACCAATTAAAAAACAGCAAAAAGTACATGCTATTCTGCAGCAAGTTGTAAGAGTTTCTTCAAGTGCCCAGCAACACAATGAAAATCAGGCAGAAGCTAAAACACACTTGCAGCTAAAAGAAAGAATGACTTGCCAGTATTTTTGTGGATTCATAAGCATGATGAAACTGAGTATATATTTAAACTAGAACAAGCCAAGAAGCCATAAAAGTTGAAAATGATTGGGTAAGAAGGCCATACTAAATAAAAGTTATATCCATTCATTATTTTTTCCTACTCCTCTCTAGCAAGTCAGTATATTAAGCGGGTTTTTTCTGTTTTTTAAGAACATACAACTTTGGAAGTCTTAAAATAAAAAATCAATATTGTGTTATCTATGTTTATAAAAAGAAATGGAAAGAAATTAAATTTAAAATATACTGAGAGTCAATTGAGAAACTGTTGGAGTTCCTAAAATTAAAGATATTTGGATATCTTATTGTTGAGCTGAAAGGTTGGCTGAGAAGGATGTGGGATCTCCATAGGAAGAAGATATTAAGCACAGCTCTTGACAAGGTACCCCTCTCTTAAAATAAAGGATTGGACTAGAAATTTCTTCCATTAACTTTCCTATGACAAAGATTATACTTCACCAGGCAGCTCTCGGGAAATCTGCATTAACAACTGCTACAATGGAAAAGGAATTAATTTCACATTTCAGTTTCTGTGGAAGTGCTTAGGTACAGAGAGTAAAGAAATGAGAGAAAGTCAGGAACTCATGCAGATAGCTAAAAAGATAATAAACCAAAGGAAGACAAACTAATTATATTTACATCAGGAAAATTTCACTAAATATTTTCACTTCATTGGTATTTTTTTAATACCAGTTTTCTACAAAATGCTATCATCTGCTATTGCACTAAACTAGTTTGGTCACAATAAAAATATGTGATACTAAAAATGTGGCTAATTATCTGAAGTCTGTAAATGTCAATGTTAATAAATGTCTAAAATTTAAGGGTTTTCTGATGGCCCCTTTTTTCTCCAAAATGATTTTGGTTGCTGTTCTCCAAACTCACTCCCTTATGTCCAGCTTTCTGATAAATCACTTCCAGAATATAACACAATGTTCTAGCTACAGCTCCACTACTGCCACATCATTAGTTATTAATGTGATAAACATTGATATTGATGGATAGGATACTTCAAAATAGATTAATTTTTTAACTGAATCAACATTAAAATTTTGAGTTTTGATATTCACTCGATATTTTTTAAATTGTAATCTGAATGAAGATTTAAATATGGGCTTATTTAAAAAGATATGAAAAAGAATTTAGTTTTTGAAAATATTCCGAGATTTCAAAAGTTAGATTTATTCTGATTCAGTATGAGCAGGGTGCTAAAAGGCAGATAAAAGAGCCCTTAATCATGGCCTTCTGTTTTGGATAATGCTGAATAATGTGAGATCTGTATGACTACTCTGCTTGAGTCAGGTTCAAGGCAGGTTTCCCACCTCCCCCAAAACAGCTCTAATTACCAAATCGTACAAGATGCAATCCCTGCTATTCTGACTTTGCCTGAGTATCACAGTCACACAAATAAGGACTAGAATACTTTTATTTGATCTTCTTAGGGAGAGTGAGTGAGCAATCGTTAGTCAAATGACTGCAGATTTTCCAAATCACTGTCAATTAAATATTTCAGTTAATTCTTACGGAACCATATCTAGCTAATCTTTGTGGTCCAAGATACAAATTTCAATAGTTTATCTGTAGCTGATTGTTCACTTTTAGCCTAATGGATCAGATTTACAGAATATTAAGTGTGAAATGTGAAGGACCCAATGCATTCCTGTGCAGTAGAAGATGTAAAAGTCACAGAACTCTAAACCCTCACTTCCTCTCTAAAGAGCAGAGAGAACATTGGCTGCGCTCATTCCTGAGGACCCTCTGGGACAGCCCTCTCCCATGCACTGGGTATCTAATCCTGCAGCCCCCATCCCAGCCTCACCCTGCCTTTGTAGGTCCCAATCAGCTGTGTGGTTGCTGGTTTAACAGAATCACTGGCTTGCATAGAATCTCTGCAAAACACGGCAGATACCAGCTTGACTTTGGCTGACTTGAATTAGTGTGAAAGTCCAGGCCAGAATGCTTTGACCCTGCTCTGTCAGTAACTTAAAGTGCAAACAGAGTCCAAAATTGATTAATAAAGCAAATCTTTTTGAAAAACAAAATAAAACAGAACAAAACAAACAAACAGAAACCTACACCAGAGACTGGAAGACAGAACAATTACCAAAGTAACTCTCATAAGTATGAGGTCCTATACAACTTCTTTCCTTTAAAAAGGATACAAACTATTTGACAATAGCATTGAGGACTGATTTTTTTTTTTTTCATAGTAAATATAGGTACTTTACTGACATATACAAATTTATAAGTCTAATTAGCTGCTCTAAACTTTCTCAAGTATCCATGAAAAGAACAGAAATCTTACAGGCTGATTTCATATACCACTGTCTCTGGCTAACTGGGTATTTCTGATCTTCCACATGAAAATAAGGAGAAAATACACTATGACTATAAATTTAAGTTTTAAATTTAATTTAATAACCAGATGAAAAATCTGAACAAAGTATTTCTTTTTCTCTTAGCTGGTTTTTTTTGGTTTTGTGTTTGTTTTGTTTTGTTTGTTTTGGTTTGGTTTTTTGTTGGTTTTTTGTTTGTTTGTTTGTTTTTACCGAAACACAAGAAAGAAAGAAACTTAAACATAGTAACTCCCTAATTTAAAGCAAAAATATGTCAATGAAAGAAAACAGGTAACAACTTTGAGATGTTGTGTAGCAAAAACTGTGGGAAAAGAAGAAGAGTCCTTAAACCCTCTTTAGTAAGCCTGTCATTACAGTCTGGTAGGCAAAATCTCTTTTGGTTTTTACAGGTTGGTATATGAAAAACAAATCCTGCAGTTGGGTACTGTACTCAGTTTTCTGTTTCTTAAAGATACAAATCTATTATTGTCCTTATCAAGAGTGGTGGAAATTTAGGAATGCACAATGGACTAGATTAAGGTTGTTCTCTATTCCAGACACTACTGAATATGCAGTATAAGATTTTGGCATTTTCTGCCTTTTGCATAATTGATTTTACAATCTTAATGACATTCCTTTAGTGCTTATCTTCACTGAGATGGAAAATCTGCTCAAAATTAATTTAGAGTACATCTCAGAGATCCTGGCAGATGGAGGGACCTTACCATCAGCCTCTAGGACAAAATTAATGTTATCAAAATGAAAATGCCTTCTCTAACTCTGCATGTCCTAAGAGGTCTCCTGTTTATCATTCATCTGTATGACTCTGGGAAAATTAACTTGATTTTAAAAATTTCTCTTGCAGACAGATGAGAGGCAAAAAATAATTTGTGAACACGTGCAAAATTTATCTGATCTGAAAACTTCTGTGTGTCTATTTTGCACCTCTTTCAAAAACCTCCCTTTTTTCTCTGGAAAAACAAACTTTATAATCCAGCGCTGCTTAACTTCAATTGCAGGAATGAGGTTTTGCCCCTTATTATGGAGTGGTGTGGGTTAGCATACTGCAACTTAAACTGCTTGATGCCTCCTCCTCTTAGGAAAGAACATACACCACTTAGGCATAAACAGATATATAATCACTTCTTGGAAGTTAACTGTAAGAACTGGAAATAATTAGTCCAATATACTGGAAAACCAAGATAAGAAGATACATTTTGTTTTTCAGTTAATTTTTGAGACTGCATTTCAGCCACTGTAGTATTAACAGCCATCAATAGGTATAGGCTGTACAGATATATCTGTAATCTAACCAACTGGACCTGAAGAACAAACACTCCCTAAGTACTTTGGATTATTTTGTTTGTTTGTTTTGATGTGTTTTGTTTTGTTTTAATTCAGGACAGAGAGTAACAATATGCAATATTGCTTTTGATGTGAAAATGATGTATCAGGTTCAAGCGGGCAGCTGCAAGCAGCCGGGTGCCAGTCCTCAGACTGATTTGTGCACAATATCAAAATCTTGCCTGTGGGAAAACATAGTGAAAGACATTAAAACCTTTATTATTGATTATGATAAGACTGGCCCAAGCACTTGTCCCACACATACTCTGCCAAAGCAGACATGTTGGAGTTGTGGATTACCAAGATGTTTTGGCACTGTATCAGACTTCAACTGTCTTGGCTAAAATAAGGTAAAAGATAAATCTGATAATGGTAAGTAGATGAATATTATAATACTTCCTAGAACTGTGTTTTGGGATATATCCCAGCCTTTTGGAAGGACTCTAAATTGTGGAAAGCCAGATTCTCTAAAGTAATTCTTGTAGCCAAAGAACATATATTGCTTCAGATAGAAAATAGATTCTCTCCAGGGACAGAAACTTGGCACATTAACTTGGGGGAACTAGAAGCTAAGAAATGAGTGCAGTTTCAAATAATAGGGAACTTGGGAAAAATCTAAAAAGCTTTCATCCAACTTTTTACAACCTTTGATTAATCCTTAGAAATTGAATACAGAGAGATCTCTTTCCACTGTCTCAATCTATCCAATGTTCCCCCACCCATGTAGACATCCTGTCTCCTTGCCCAAGAAATCCTCCAGTCCCCTACTTCTTGTTTGGCAAGTCCTTTGTTTTCTTTTTAGTTCATTCAGCTGTTTTTCTGCTTCTACAGCCTTTAATCACCATCTTATGTACATACAAGTTCTTCCTAGTCCCAGATTTTTATTGCAAATATTTTGTAGAGTCACTATATTGCATATGCACCTGAAGGACAGGATCCCATCCAGAGGGACCTGAACAAGCTCTAAAAGTTGTCCATGGGAATCTCATAAGTTTTAATAAAACCATGTGCAAGGTGCTTCACCTGGGTGGGCACAAACCCCAGGCAGTCCAGGCTGGGGGATGAACAGATTGGGATCAGTCATGTTGAGGAGGACTTGGGGGTGCTGCTGGGTGAAAAGCTGGACATGAGCTGGCAATGAGCACTTGCAGCCCAGAAGGCCAAACATGTCCTGGACTGCATCAAAAGCAGCATGGGCAGCAGGTCAAGGGACGTGATTCTTCCCCTCTACTCCTTTCTCATGAGATCCCACCTGTAGAAGTGCATCCAGCTCTAGTGCTCCCAGCCCAAGAAAACCATGGACCTGCTCAAGTGAGTCCAGAGGGAGCCATCAACATGATTAGAGGGATGGAGCACCTCTCAAATGAGAAAAAGCTGAGAAAATCAGGCTTGTTCATTCCAGAAAAGAAAAGGCTTTGGGGTGACCTAGTTGTGGCCTTCCAGTACCTGAAGGAAGCTACAAAAAAGACAGAGGGACTGTTTACAAAAGCATGTAATGACACAACAAGAGGGCATAGATTCACGCTAAGAGAGAGTATGCTTAGAGTAGACATTAGGAGGGAATTCTTTACTGTGAAAATGTTGAGGCAGTAGAACAGGTTGCTCAGAGAAGCTACGGATGCCTCATCTCTAGAGATGTTCCAGACCAAGCTGGATGAAGCTCTGAGAAACCTGTTCTAGTGGAAGATGTCCCTGCCTATGGCAGGAGGCTGGAACTAGATCATCATTAAGGCCCCTTCCAACCCAAACCATTCTATATTTCTATAATGTGTTGCTAAGTTTGATTGAGTGCTAGGGTAGATCTGAGAAGGCTATTTGCAGACAAAATCTGTTGGAAATTTTACTGGTGGATGCTAACCAGTTTCTGCTCAGCCCTAAAAGCCTATAATTCAACACTATTTCTGCTTCCTCTACCATGGAGAACAAATGTCTGTTATCACCAGCGGTGGTATGCATTAAGTGATACTTCAAACTGAATTTTATATACTCCACTTAAAATTTATGTGTTTTAATTGTGATAGTAAATTCGTATTATTCCTCCATTTATGAATGCATGTAGGAACTGTTCAGGAGACAAGTTCCAATAGATGACACATCCTGATTTTCAAATAATGTTACAGCTTTTGGGTAAGAACATTTTGCTTCTAACACTAGAATGGCTGCAGTAGTATTGTGAAGTTGGCATTGGATGCAGTCTGAGCTAGTAGTGGCAGAACTGTTTTGCATGGAGGTGAATACTTATCTGGCTTCTGATGTGATGAGCTAGATTTGCCTGTCTAGCTCATACACCCCAGCCCTCATGCCAGGAGTGGCCGCTCCCATGCTCACCATTTCTCGGGCTCGGATGGCGGGGCTGAGCAGAGCTGCCTGCTCTCCATGGTTCTCAGCGTAGTGCACCTTGGATCAGAGCAAAGCACAGAGAGAGGGTTCCTCCACATGCTTTCCAAGGATTTATTCCCCAAGGGGGCTGTGGCAGAAAACTGAAAAAGCCGGCACTTACACTCTTTTAACTGAGGGAGGAACGAGGCGTGGTTACAGATTTCCAGCCAACCAGGGATACAGTGTGGAAGGGAGTGAGGAGGGACCCATGGCCTGACAGCCAATTGGGAAGGCAAAGGGACTGGAAAGGGTCACAGGCACCAATGGAACATCAAGGAAATGTGGATTTCCCAGGTGGAGTTTAGGACTGACAGGGATTTCTCTGGAAATAGGGGCAAGGGTTTGGGGAGATGGACACCCGGTGAATAAAGCAACAGGTGTGTCTGGGGGGTGAGTGGCAAAGGATAGGGGAGTGGAAAACCTGAGGTAAAACCAAAACATCAGGGGGTAACAGGAACAAACCATTGGGAAAATAACAATAACTTAACAAAAACTTAACAAAAACCCACCACCACAGACTTCATCATAACTCTGACCTTTCCAGCAGTCTGTGGCTCCACAGCCTGCCAGGGAGAAAGAAGAAATGCCTGGATCAATTTTAATTTGATCTGTATTACATGTGATAGTGTGCCTTTTAGTGATGTCCTGGACCTAAAACGAGGAATAAATCTGTTCCAAAATTATGATACAATGATTTGAAATTCTTGAAATATTTTCATGTGGGTTTTTTTCTGATGTTTTCACTTCCAACTATAATGATATATATTATTTCATATTTCATATTTCAGAGAACGAGGACTGGCAAAGAGAAGAGAGAAGAAAACCGGCAAAATGATTGCATGTGGAGATTTCACTTTCTCAGAGCTGGTGATAGAAACATGGCTATGTAGGAATTATTGAGTCATTACAGCAGTTAATTTAAAAAAGGATTTTTAAAAACATTTCAATTTATATTGCCACAAATTATAATATAAATTTAATATTTGTAATGGTATTGAAATAATAATGATTCAAATGTAGTATTAGTAAGAAGGCTGTGTTAAACTATAATATAGTTATGGATATTTTAAGAAATTTTTAATGAGTCATGTTACACTGAAGTGGTCTAGACCCATATTTCACTCTTCTCCTTAAGCTACTCTTTTTCTGAAGAATTTGAGAGAGTAGTACCATGCGTGGCTTTGCTAATGGAAGGTAATGATCACAGGTCAGGTGAACACTATAAGCTCTTTGACACATTGTTATGACCTGCCCTGGAGGTGAGGTAACTAAGATTTGGCTAATGGATCCCTTGGGACAGATTAGAGTTAAACAACCAAAAATAAAAAAAAAAAAAACAGATACCCTGAAACCTTGGCTCCTCCAAGAAGAGTGGACTTGAATATGACTGCCGAGTTTTCACTGCTGCCTTAAAAAGTTCACATAAGAAATTCATTACAAATGTTCTTTAGAGGACATCTGTATACCTGACATTTTATACTCAAAGAGACCTGCAAATGAATACACAAATACAAATAATAAAAAGGCAAAAAGTTCCTAGCAGTCTTCTATTTTAAAAATTACACTTCTTCATGTATTGAATATCTTCTAGAATGTACCTTGTCATACTTTCATAAAAGATAAGCAAATCCATAAATTTCCGTTTCAGAGTATGACACAGTTTCTGTCCATAATTCTATAATCATTGTAAATTAAAGCAGCATCTGAAATAAACCTATTGATCAACTCTACTGTATAAGATAATACATAGAACATGTAATTTGTTATGAAAATATAATTGGAAATTCAAACAGCATGCATTTAAAAAATGCACAGTTAATCCCAAAGCTTGGAATTTCCTGTGAGACTTTTCTTGGATTCATATTCATACTCTTTAATGTATCAAATATAGTCTCACAGACAGCAGCTTATCTGTAATCCCTAGCTTCAGGGTGTAACATTCTTAAATAGATTTTTAGAAAATCTTCTGTTAAAATTTGATAACCATTAAACATAGGCCTCTACAAATTTTTATCCAGTCGTCTGATTGAATTTCACTGCATTCCCAACATGAGAGCAATGAAGTGATGTTGGCCAAGAGCTATAATATAAAACTGTATATAAATTTGAGTTCTGCATTTTCCCTAATATTTTTCAATTTATTTGATTACTCTTTTCCTCTTAATGACATGAACAATTTCCCCAAACAGAAAACAAAACAGTCTTAATTTAGTAAAGGTATGCTAAAAAGATTGTTAAAATTTTAACAGATAAACTAATGCATAGCTAAAATTAGGATATGAAATCAAGATTTTTGAAGTCAAGATTTTTTAAAATCACCTTTTCTGCAACAGATTTGTAGGGAAAGCAAGAATCTTTTCTAGAAATAGTGTAACTACAACAGAAGAGCTCCTCTTGTATTATGAGTTAAATCTATGTGAGGAAATATGTCACCATTCATGGATAACCACAGACAAAAGAATATGTGCCACATAGGAAGTGATGTTAGTAAAGAAATTAAAAATAAAATCTCTTCTCCTGTTCTGTCTGCATCCAAAAAAAATTTAAAAAAAAAACAAACGCTGTGACATGAACAGATGACTTTTTCTATCTTCCCTTTCATATCGCAAGATTGAACCATGAATTAGGGATATTTACATTGCACAGAAGGGAAAGATTCTAGGCAAAAAAAGGAAGGAGAAATTCAAATGGAATGATTTGTAAGCACAGAAATGAAGAGTTACTAAAACTGAAAACTCAAATGTCCCATAATGTATTCTAAGTGTTCTTTCTGGTAGCTACAATGATTGAGGAGGCTCAGGTGACCTTATCATTCTATGCTTACCTGAAAGGAGGGTGTAGGCAGGTGAGGGTCAGCCTCTTCTCCCAGGGAACCAGCAACAGGATGAGAGGACCCATTTTTAGGGTTTAGGTTGGATAGGTTTAGTTTGGGTATTAGGAGGAAGTTCTTCATAGAAATAGTTGTTAAGCATTGGAATGGGCTGCCCAGGGAGGTGTGGGAGTCGCTGTCCCTGGAGATGTTTAGGGAAAGATGAATGCAGCACTCAGTGCCACAGTATAGTCAGTATGGTGGTGTTTGATCATGGGTTAGACTCAATGATCTGAAAGGCCTTTTATGAGATGATTCTGTGATGTCTCAGGGCACAGAAATGAGGAGAAATTAAAACCTCTTGTTTTCCATGCCATTGAAGCAAAGACAGTATTCTACTGGCTCAATACAGAAATGTATGAAAAACCCAACACTATAATGCCTTACAAAACAACATATTTTTCCTCACAGTTATTTCATGGACCTGAGAACATTTGTTTTTAGTTACAGTGGAGAACCTCTTCAGTTTTCATACTTAATTCAAATTACTATTGAAAAGTACTGTGGATTTTTTTTCCTGTAGTCTCTACGAATGGATTTCTTAGTTAAACTAACATACAAGATGAGCTAGGGCTGCTAGGCTGGTACACACTGGTGTTTCCCCTCACCTCATTATAGATGAATTCCATCACATGTGGGAGCTCTGAGCTTGCTGCCTATGAGATAGAGAGATCCACAGTGCCCCATCAAAGGAACCAATGAAACCCTGAACTGAGCTTTACAGAGGATTCTGACATCTCAACTACTGCATAAGAAAATAACCAAAATTTTATTTTGTATGTGAATTACAGTCACACTGGTTTTCCTTTATTTTTTAATCTATTTTTTTATGTCATTAATAACTATTCTTCAGTTCTTCTTCTTCTTCTTCTTGTAGTAAAATAGTTACCTTAAAACATGTTAATGAATCTGGAATCTGTTATCTTGTCTTTGACGTTGGCTGGATTTTGTACTAATGAGAAATCCAGGACTAGATAAACACATACAATTTATGATGAGTTTATTTCTTCGTATTTTATTATTTTTATCTTCACAGCTCCAGTTTTTGTGTATCTTTTGCAATTTATTCTGCCAAACAGAATAACAGCTGTGAAAATTCTAATTGAGAATGTAACAATCTAATCCTTTGTCCTGTTTGCCATGCCACCTTACCCAGACCTGATAATGTGGTTTTGCAGAGGAGAAAAGCAAGGAAACAAACTCCAGGAGAAAGGTCAATTATATGAATGCAAATTTGAGATAGGAGAATATCTGAAAATCCTGGAAACATGCTCTTGAAGAGCACTTCTGCCTCTTCTCTGCAGAACACTTCCTGCTCATTTTTCCACCCTGTTTTTAACGTTGCTTGTACTCTGTATTAAGGACGTGGAACCCAAACAGATACTGTGTTTATCCAGAAAGACAGAGAGCAAAGCCCTGCATATTTGTGTTTACTTGTGTGTTTACATGTGTTAAGGCCCTTATTAACTAATTTACTGTCCATGGATTCCACTAAGGAGTAAGATGGTTAGAACTTCCACTAAGGGGTAGGATGTTTAGGGCATAAATTCCTTAATGTGCTATATCTCAGACATCTATGGTAAACTGTTAAATTAAATATTATATTAAACTGAAATTCTCAATGACCCATTCTATATTTTGTATGTCCTGCATTGACTTTTATTTCTTTAGTGTGTTCCTACATGTCTATACATCACCTTTACTATATTCATCGTTTCTCTTTGACCCCATATTTTAAAATAAATTTTCATTGAACTACTTTTACTTCAATCTTAGTTTATATAACCAAGTTTTAGTATCTCTGACATTATACCAAAAATTTCAGTTCTTGCATACATTCTCTGGTCTAGATTTGGTAGTTTTAAGGTTGTGGGGTTTTGAGAGGGGGTTGTTATTTTTTTGTTTAGATTTTTTTGTGTGTGTTTTTGATGGTTATGGTGGGTGGGTTATGTTTAGGTGTTTTTTCATGGTATTTTAGGGTTTGGGGATTTTTTTTGTTTGTTTATTTTGGGGTTTTTTGTTGTTTTTTTGGGGTTTTTTTAGTTTTTCTCAGTTGTAGTAATTGTTAGGTTTTCATGCTTTCCAGAAGTGCCACCTACAGAAAATATTTAAGCACCTGAAATTACAACCACGTACTCCATTAGGTATAAAACTCTTTGTTTAAAACCTAGCATAAAAAGGAATAAGTTGATTTTCTTAAAAACATATTTCTCTGTGTCAAACACTAATCTTACAGTGATTCAAATGAATGGAAAGGATTGTACTTGAATGCATTTAAATAAATCTTCCAAACTTCCAACCTCCTAATATCTGTAAAACACAAGCAGATTGAATTTCAGCAACATCGCCTGTATCAATACAGGTCAAATCTACAATGTTCTGGACAAAAAAGGATTGTGGTGTTTTTGTTTTTGGTATCAGCAGAAAAATGGGAAGCTACTTGGAAAACATAATAGCAGCTTTCATCTTTAATTACTTAAGACATGGAGACTGCAGCAGGATTATAGAATGTTCGATGAAAATGTAAGATGCAGAAAGAACAGCTTGGTTGATTTCTATGGTGATTTGGCCTGCTGTGTCATAACTATCATGCTTGTTTCCAGTGTAAAAGCAGAGACATCCCTTAGCTTCTTTTGAGAAGCATTTTAGTCTTCAAATCCTATTCAGTTTTACATTTGGGATTAAATATTGCTGCTGTCCTTCTGTCATGATCAGATGTTTCTCCAGGCTATACTCTGAAAAAAATTATTTTGTCAATAATAGTCATAATGTAATTTGAAATCTATTAGTCAACCTGCTTCAAGTGTTTTCTAATAATTTCAAGTCTATAGATAAAGCTGAAATAATTTCACTGATCAGACGGTAGAAAGAAAAATATTTAAGACATAATGAGTGTAAGAATATGATGGTGTCTAGAAGAATATAGGTTAATCTAAATAACAGGGGCTAATTTGTGTTGGCTAATTTGTGTTAATGAAAATTACTTCAAAATATCAGATTTCCTGATTGTTGAGATTAATAATGTTCCCTGTCTGTTTTATGCTATTTTCATCTTTCCCTGCAGAATTACTCAACTGACATTAGAGTTTTCTGATTACCCCTTGACCAGATTCATAGCAGAGATATCTCTGATCTGTCTGTGCCTTTTTATGACTCAAAAAATATTGCTCACATCCCAGAGGAGGAAGTTTGGTATACTTCAGACACTTTATCTGTTCCCTGGGAGCACTATATACCTTAGTCAGGGCCCCTATGGACTGTAGTTCCTTGAGTGTGAAATTACCTATATACTGAGCTTAAATTCAGCAAATCATTTCCATAAACAGAAGTGGAGAAATACTACATTATTGAATGGTTGCCAGGTGCCCCCACAGCTGCTCTGTTGCTCCCCTTCTCAGCAGGACAGGGGAGACAAAACATAAAATAAAAGGCTTATGGATCTTGGTGAGGAGAGATCACTCAGAATACTTGTTATGGGCAAAGGAGATTTGAGCTGTGGAAATCATTCTAAGTTTTTACCAATCAATCAGAGTAATGAGAAATAAAAGAAAATCTTGAAAAAGACCTTCCACCCATAGTTCCCTTCTTCTTGACGTCAACATCACTCACCATTTTATCTGCCTTCTCCCTCCCAGCAGCACAGGGGAAAAGGGAATGGGGCCTGTGAACAGTTCATCACATATTGTGTCTGCCACTCCTTCCTCCTTTCTGGAAAGACTGCAAACTCTTTCCCTGGTCCACCATAGAATTAATCCCTTGGGAGACAGTCCTCTTCTCCAGCACAGGTCCTTCCAATAGTCTGCATTTGTTCATTAACTGATCCACGTGGGTTCTGCCCAGGGTCGCAGTCCTTCAGGAAGAGACTTCTCCAGTAGAAGACAGCCTTCTCCAGTGGAGACAGTCTCCACTCTCCATGTGTCCTGCTAAGAACCTTCTCCAGTTCAGTCTTCTCATGGAATACAGCCTCCTTCAGACACCCATCTGTTCAAGCATGGGGTCCTTGGGGCTGCAGGTGGATCATCTGATCCATCATGGACCTCCAAGGGCTGCAGGGGCATGGCTGCCTCACCTTGGTCGTACTTTGGGCTGCAGGAGGGTTTCTGGTCAAGCACCTGGAGTACTCCTGTTGCTTCTTCCTCACTGATCTAGGTGGATGCATATCTCACATATTCTCACTCCTCTCTCCACTGCTGTTATTCCAAGTACTTTTTCCCCCTTCTTAAATACGTTGTGCCAGAGGTGCTATCACTGTCACTGATGGTCTTGGCCAGTAGCCAGTCTGTCTTGGAGTCAGCTGGCATTGGTTCTGTCAGACATGGGGGAAGCTTTCAGCAGCTTCTCACAGAAGCCACCCCTGTAGCTTCCCATCCTGATCCCCAGCTTCCTTCATAAGCCCAATACAATTATATTTTTACACTTTCAGAGGAGGATTATATATACTGAAAGGAAATTAATCTCACTGAAAAAAAAAAAAAGTTTTAAAATTTTGTATATTCCTAAGCATAATTTCCATCTGCTTGATGCACAACAGAAGTTTGTCCTGAAATCTCCTTTGTCTTGTGATTATTCTTCCCAAGACACTTTATTCTCTTCTCCTCTTCTTCTTCTCTTCTCTCCTCTTCTTCTTCTACTCTTCTTCCTCTTCTTCTCTCCTCTTCTTCTTCTTCTTCTCTTTTCTTCTTCTTCTTCTCTCCTCTTCTTCTTCTTCTTCTCTTCTCTTCTTCTTCTTCTCTTCTCTTCTCTTCTCTTCTCTTCTCTTCTCTTCTCTTCTCTTCTCTTCTCTTCTCTTCTCTTCTCTTCTCTTCTCTTCTCTTCTCTTCTCTTCTCTTCTCTTCTCTTCTCTTCTCTTCTCTTCTCTTCTCTTCTCTTCTCTTCTCTTCTCTTCTCTTCTCTTCTCTTCTCTTCTCTTCTCTTCTCTTCTCTTCTCTTCTCTTCTCTTCTCTTCTCTTCTCTTCTCTTCTCTTCTCTTCTCTTCTCTTCTCTTCTCTTCTCTTCTCTTCTCTTCTCTTCTCTTCTCTTCTCTTCTCTTCTCTTCTCTTCTCTTCTCTTCTCTTCTCTTCTCTTCTCTTCTCTTCTCTTCTCTTCTCTTCTCTTCTCTTCTCTTCTCTTCTCTTCTCTTCTCTTCTCTTCTCTTCTCTTCTCTTCTCTTCTCTTCTCTTCTCTTCTCTTCTCTTCTCTTCTCTTCTCTTCTCTTCTCTTCTCTTCTCTTCTCTTCTCTTCTCTTCTCTTCTCTTCTCTTCTCTTCTCTTCTCTTCTCTTCTCTTCTCTTCTCTTCTCTTCTCTTCTCTTCTNTCTCCTCTCCTCTCCTCTCCTCTCCTCTTCTTTTCCGTAATTTCTTTTTTTGTAATTTCTATTACTTTTGCTCTATCTTTAAAAAAGAGTTTGCACAACAAAACAGCATTTAATTTTGGCAACTTTCTTAGAGTGAATTCTTCAAAAATTTCTGAATTTCCACTGTTTTACCAACTGGTTAGTGTATACTCAAGGGTCTAAAAATAATCATGATTTGATAAGAACTCACTGTAGGAGTTAAACAGGGCTGAATGATATTGTTTCTTTATCAGTTTATTGTAGCATTTTGATTTGAACATTGCATTGAAAATTAAAATTCAATATCTAAAAATTGTTTTTCTGTCTTTCTTTGTTTTTCTCTAGTCGGCAGGACTCCTTAACAAATCTCATATAATGTGGATGTGCTTATCAGTACATAGCAATATGAAGGACTAAAGCTTCTGCTGTTACTGGCATACATGTGATTTTTCTTGTAAATTTATGTATTTCTTTTATTATTGCCCCAAAGTAATTCATTCTTCTGCATATGCATCTTGTTTACAACAGACAAATCAATCTGAAAAGGAAACCCAGTCATCTGCTTTTGATCTGAACTATAATTCCATGGTGTAGTACCAAACAATTTCATTTTATACAGCATTCTTTTATTACTATCACAAAACACTTTAAGGGCTAAGTCAATCAGTAGCTAAAGAAAAGGTTTTAAGGTGAGGCTTAGAAGAGAAAATATGCAAATGGATCAGAGAATGAGAGCACTGCAGACATGTAAAAACAATTCATGTACATTTAGCTGCAGAGTAAGTTGGAAGACAATAGTTGTTCCAGCTTGAGAAAAAAA
>WEIU01003654.1:117091-133285 GCA_013389925.1 Aegithalos caudatus
AAAAAAAAAGAGTAGAGAGAGTTTATTTGCTGTAAGCTCATTCATATGGTTCACATCACTATAATTTTCCATGCCTCTCAGGCCCACACAATATATAATTTTTCTTCTTTTTGTCTTCCTTTTTTTTTAATGTAATTTATTATACATTCTCCTTGTTTGCTCTTGCAGGAAAATGAGGGTCAAAGATTTGGACTTGTAAGTTTTGACAATATAATGAGGTTGCCATCAACAGGTCATGTGCAGGAATGAGCTGTAAATTAATTGGCTGCTTGTTGGGGAAGACATACCCCTGTATTCTGAGAGCAATAGAGGGTGTGGCTGACAAATCCATCAGATTTCCTTCTCAGGTAGGAAGCTCTTACAGAATTTTTCCTTGGGAAGACATAGGGTGTGGTAAGAAGTCTGAGAGAAAAAGAACGAAAATTTAACTGAGTTCTGTCTTCAGAAAAGCAGACATTAGGCCTGTGAGCAGTAGTGCCCTGCCCTGTCCCTTACCTGGGTGATACACCCAAGGCTGGTAGTTTAATAACCTAGGATATGCATTTAGTTTATCACCAGAATCACATGGATCTTTTTGCTTTCCTGATGTATGTTGTAAGCTAGGACATAAACATGTATTTGCAAAGGGCCATGGACATCTCTGTTGATCAGATATCCTGGCTCCACTGGCAAAGAGAAATTTTGCAACCCATTGTAGCTTAAACAGATACCCAAGAATATTTTCTGATCAATTTGCAGTGTGTTTATTATTTTAAATTCAAACAAATTTATCTTCTATGAGCTTTGCTTAAGAAAACATCCAGCTTTTAGAATTACGGAGCGAGGCCTTCTGAACACACGAGGTGTGAGCATGTCATGGTTTTAGCTATTTTTGCCTCATTAGTTTTACAGTTGGAAAATAAACTCACATAAGGTATGGAATGGCTGATACCAAAGTAGTCAAACAATCCAAAGTAATTTACCTTCTTTTCACATCACATATTTAAGGCTGGGATTAAGTAGCTGGTAGTATTTATTGCAAAGTTATTATAGAAATGTCCTATGTGGAGAAAATAGTGATTTCACATATTACCTTTGATATTTTTACAATGGCTTTAAACAATATTTACTACCATATTTGAGAGGTTACAATCATGTCTGAACTGGAACTACCAGTTCTTAAGGGTAATGTCCAGAAAGAATTACTTAACAGGCAGTTTATTCAATTCTGTTCAAGATCTGCTCAAAAACACGATACCATGATCTTTGTTAGAGAATTACAAAGTTATTTTATAATTAAACAGTGATAACCAGCATTCTAACACAAACCAGTGTTAGGATGCGTAAGATTTCTCAGTTTGATTAAGAGGAACTATATATTTTGGGTTCACAGAATAATCTTTATTCACAGAATATAAATCATGATATGGAAATATGTTTTAATATCAGCATCCTTCACCAGCTTAAAAACCACAAGTTTTGAAATTCAATTTGTTTTGAATATTATTTCTATAATCCTTCTATATAATATTTTCATTTTTTGCCAGCCAGTTCTAATGCTCAATTGTTCATAGAAAATAATTAGTCTGCCTATCTTGGTTTATAGCACCATTATTTAATCACATAAAAAGCCAATTCAGGTAAAAAAAATATTATACTTTTTTTGTTTTGCTCTGAAATCTATGATTTTCATACGCAGGTAAGCCAGAGCATTTATACCATGATGAGACTTGTCCGACAATGAGTGTTATAAATCATATACCCACATGTATATAAACTACAATAATAAAAATTAATAATTTAAATTGCAATTCAGATATTCTCTCCTTTTTCAAACCAACCTTTTGGCTTTCTGAAAATATCTGTTATAGGCTTTGACATATTTCTGATCTTCAGATTAAATATCAGTAATTCACTCAACAATTTTTCCATATAGATCATGATATTTAGTGTATTGATCACTTTTCTTGCCTTCTACCAGGGTGTCTGGAAAGGATTCATTCATTTTAAATGCAGACCAAATTGGACATCTTTCTTAAAATAAGGCCTTGTTAATCACTTCTAATTTCCAATATGACATCTGCTCTTTTACAATGACTTGACCATGTGGAGTTATGATAATTTTTTTGTGTGCAGTACAAGAGAGACAAAAATTACATAGATACATTTAACCCTACCTTGAATGTGTTATATTATGTCCTGAGATCAGTTGCAGTGCTAAAAATTACATTGGGAAAATATAAAGGTGTTAATTAATTGTACTTTAACACACTTTTTAAAATAAGATGTGTACATATAAGTCTGGAAGAGAATCCTTATATCAGCAAATCTAGTTCACAGTCAACATTCTTGTCATGTTCTCACTCAAATGTATCAGGTTTCCATTTTAGATCTAAATTTTTGCTAGCAATCATGTTTATTAGCTATAGAAGGTATCCAAGCCTCATCACACCAATGTCAGGCTGGAACCTTTCATAGTTTTCAATAATGCATGACTAATTCTTAGATAAGTTTTATTCTTGAAGAATTCAGAACCAGAATTCAAACAGTTTTTTGGATATGAAAACTTACTTTCTCACACTTTTCTTTTTTGAAGCAGTAGATTCTAAAATTATTTGAGTTCTACATGTTAATTACATGTTGTTTAAAGATATCTTTGTTTTACAATTTAAGTTTCTTCTAGTTCCAGCACATTCCTTAGTTTTGTAACAAAAAGAAATACAAAGAGTTCCTTTTCCCATATCACTTATGTTTTCACATAACTTATCATGCTTGATATTGTTTCTGTAAATTATATAGTTCTAATATGTTGAAATCTTTTCCCATATCAAAGTTTTTAGTAATTTTTATCTCCTAATTTCAAATTAGTTTCATTTTTGCTGTTTCTGTTCTATTTCTGGAGGTGGTGTGACCAGAATCAAGTATACAGCTCAAGACAAGTGCATTCCAGTCTTTCATCTAATGGCATTAATGACACAAGACCACATTCTGCCAGTAGGGATGCCCTGTAATGTGCCCCAGAGTTGTGATCACACCCTTTGTTACTTTCACCACAGACTTTTGATGAAAGGAAATGCTTTAAATATTCATAGGCTAACAAGAAGAAAATCACCTTCTGTTTTATCAGAAGCTGCATTTATCACAAATGGAGAATATGGTCACTGAATCACTTAATCGTTTATATAATGAAAGAAAAAATTACTGAGAAATTACTCTGCAATAAACAAAAGCTTCAAAATCTCTTTACAGTGCCTTTGGAGAAAGCTAAATAAAAGGCTTTGCAAGAATACGTGATGCAAACAGCATTACTTGGATTTAATGAATGAGGAACAGAGGAAACCAGCACATAAATTCTATTTCTGGAGCAAGAAAGGTTCGGCAGGCTGTTGTAGGAAATTATGTTAAATATTATGGAGAACATGTTTAATATCTTTCAGTCTAATTAGCGTAATTCTTTGGCATAGTCCCAGCATAAATGTGCTGTAAATTTGAGGAAGTGCATTTGCCACCTACTAATGAATAGTTCTTTCAACAGTGAAATGCCCCCTTGCACTGCTCTATCAAATTTCCTGGACACATTAGGCTCATTTCACATGTCAGGAGGTAGTGTGTAATGTATATCAAGCTGATTTGTGCATACTCAGAAAGTCTGGTAAGTACAGCATCTTAGTTTCTACATGTTCAGTGTGCACTAGAGTTAAAAACCTCCAGATTTACAAATACAGCCCCTGTAGCTGGATAGTTTTGGCTCAGTCTGTTAAGGAAACAATTTCAGAGGCCTATGTAGATACCGAGATCTATGCAAAGCTGTAGGAGCCATCTACAGCCAAAGATCCTGCAAGATTCTTCTCTACTGAAGAAATCAGTCAGTAGCAGTTGCCTTCAGGAAACTGTGAGGGAAATACTCAAAATTTCAGATACATGCAGGGGACACTGTAGCATGAAAAAGAGCTCAGGGGGAAACCCTAATACTAGACATTCAGTTCCTCACGCTGAAGATCAAATGAAGGGATATTTTCAGTCCAGGGCATAAAAAATCCAGTTTATGAAGGTTAAGAGCTCCAATGTTGACAGGAGTGATTGTTAAGGAAGTCTCAAAAGATTGGCTCTGGATCTGAGGTGTTGCCCCAGATCTGCTTCTAGACAAAAAAACTAGTCCTGACAAAAGGGCTCTGGAGCATGATATTTCATTGCTGTGCTCAGTTATGGTAGTTGCAACAATGACAGAGCTATTTTCTCCTCTCCACTTGTTGCAAGGACAACTTATTATTGCTCCAAGAACAAGTGTGCTAACAATATTAGATACACTAAATCTGTCCTCCTATTAGTTGGAGTGAAACCTGAGGGGAAAATGTTCACCATTTGAACATTTGGAAATTTGTAAGAGAATTGAAAGCAGACTGCAAGGCTTAGCAGAGAACGACCTGTAACTAGAATATTTCAATAGGAGTTACTGGTTATATGAATTTAAAGCAATATTGTTTTACACTGTTTTCCTAAAAACATGGTGGGAAGGCATGGAAGTTGTACCCAGTTTTCCAAATATTAGTACTCAACAGGTCAATCAGAGGCATGAGAGATGGGCTCAAGTTATCTCCAAACCACCAAGACGTGGTGTGAGTGATTCACTAAGCACACACAGGTGATCATGTTGCTCCAAGGTGTATTGATTTGGTTAGTAGATGTGCCTGACTGAACAATCTCTTGTTTATGGGAAAGCTACGAATCTCAGACAGAGAAATAGAGCGGGTTTTGTTGAAAATGGTGGCATGTATCTAACAGACAAAGAGCCTCATATCTACCTACACCATGATGTCCTAGAGTGAAGCCAAGCATAAGACAGTGGGGGAAAAGTAGCATGTAGACACTGAGAGAGACAGAGAGGGAGAGTGAGAGTGAGAGTGAGAGGGCTCCTTCAACAGTCACCACACCAATCAAATATAGTTGCTTCTGAATTCTCTGAATATTTGATTCATCTCAATCCTTCTTTTCACCCTCTGACCTCCTTATTTTAGTTTGTTTTTGTCTTTCTCATCCTATAGCGTTACTTAAGTTTACAGACTGCTCTGTGCTTAAAAATATATTTATATAAAACAAAGGCAAAAATAATTATTAATCTGAATGTACTGTCTTGATCCATCCTCATTGCCTTGATTTTCATGGAACTTCAGAGCATGCAAGGAAAAAGCAAGACCATTTACTTCAGCCTATATAGTCTGCCAGGTAAAACAGAACAGTCTAAATTCTTTCAAGGATGTGTGAGGGTAGCATGTACCCCCTGATTTGGAAACAAGGTAACCCTGAAAAAAGTATCTGTTCAAAATCCTTTCTTGTCCCAGGAGTAAAAAATAGTGGAATCATTTAGGGCAGTGACATTCTGGCTGTTGAGTGGCTGTCATTATTTCTACTTTATATGCAAGTAATAATGAATTAACTGTCAGTGTCAGGATATTTAACATAGGTGAAATTTATTCCTTTCTGTCCTAAAAAACAAACATGATTACAAAAATGCTTTGTCAACTACATACACTGCAAAAAAAAACCCAAGTTTATGTCAAGAAAATGAACTGGGTTTAATACGGAGCCCTTCTTTCCGTTTTACTTTATTTTACAGTTTCAAATGGGTAATATTTGCTGTCTTCTCCAGAAATATACTTTAAAAACACTCTCTTAAGGGTAAAATTCCTAGATGGTATGCATCACTGTCCTTATGACTTTATTATAAGAAATGCAAAGAAAAAAAGTAAAAATCAAGCCTATTTCAGTGTTACCTTTGTTATCTTCAGAAGTCACATACAGGAATTCCAATTGATGTAGTGTTGAATATAATGTGAATCTTGCATAAAGCTGGCTTCAAAAGAGCCATTAGGAAACAAGAGTGCTTTTGCATTTTTCATGCCTGAAGCCATTAAACAATTTACTAGCGTTTTCATTAATCCTTTGCCCACATAACTTTCTTTGAGACAGCTTACTCTCCTCTCCTAGAACAAAGCAGCACCACAAAAATGTGGTTTAGAAATTTTATCCATATGTTTCTTTAGACTGGGCTTTTTTGTTTGCTCTTTTTGTTGTTGTTGTTAACTAAAGGAAACAAACTTAATATTGCAAGTATTGGAGTAATTTGTACAGATTTGTCACACACACACACACACACACACACACACACACACACAAAAAAAAAAAAAAAAAAAAAAAAAAAAAAAAAAAAAAAAAAAAAAATTTTATACACACACTTCACTGTGACCATAATCTGCAATGTGACATTTCTTAGTTTTTTAAGTTTTGCATCAGGCTTGTATATTTTAATATTGTATATTGAAGTGTTGAAATGATAGATTATAGGAAAGAAAAAAATATGAAACGTAGAAACATAGTTCTTATTAAGTTTTCAACTTTGAATTAAAATTTCATTTGAAGTTCACACTTCACTTGCTGTATTAAATGGAAAGGTTACTGTATCCAAAAGGAAAATCTTACACAGATCTGTATAATATCTGAATTCAGATAATAGACTACTCACTGTCATGGGTTAAAAGTGGAATATGACCTTGCAAGGACCTTGGAGCCTTTGGGGGAGGATGGGCACCTATCAGGGAGCTGGCCCTTGGAGGCCGATGTTTGGTTTCAGCCATTGAGGGGACAGGAAAGTGACTCTTTGGAGAAACTATTTAAGTTGTGAATTACTGGATCTGCTCTCTCTCTGCCCCAGGATTTTCACCAGGTGACATCGTGTGGCGGCTGCCACACAGGGCCGGGCTGGGCCTGATCCTCGCTGTCCCTGGGCGGCCGGGCCAGGCCTGGCCGGGCTCCGCGCTCCCCACAGGAGAGCAGCCCAGCCACGCCAGCGGGCCCGGCCATGGTGAGCAGCGGGAGAGGGGAAGGAAAGCCCCGGCAGCTGCTGCTGTCGCCGGCCGGGATGGGGGAGATGTCTTCCTCCCCCTAACCCCAGCTTCGGGTATCCAGCAGCCACAGCCTCGCAGGGGAGCGAGGGGTGGAGAAGGAAACATCCACCGGCTCCCCAGCAGCATGGCCGGGAATTCTTTGCATCTCCTGCGTGAGAGACCTCGTGATCACCGCAGTCCTGGGCATGTTTGACACTTTCCTTGCCAGCAGATGGACTTTTTAAAGCACTGACCCTTTTCCCCGGAGTGAAGACTAAGCAAAGTGATTGAACCATAAAAAGGCATAGAGTAAATGGAGTCAGAGAAGAAAGAGTGGAGAGACTATTCGAGAGAAGGAAGAGGAGTAGACCATATGGCTGTAATGTTTCTGTATTTATGGAGAACAGACTTTTTTCCTGGAACATATAAATGCTGTTTGGGGGCAGGGAATGCATGGCTCTAGTTGGAAGTGATATGAAGCCCTTCACTCCTAGGGAAAAAGGAGGTTTTGCAGTTTGAGATGAAGATGATTTTGGCAATAGAAGAGAATTTTGGTTTTTACGATAGAGGAAGCATTCTTAGAACCCCCCCAAAAAGCAGTTTATGACCTACGTGCAGTGATCGGGCAGCAGCCATAGGTAGGATCTGTAGAAGTGTGATCTCCATAAGACACAGAAAGACTCTTTTCCTAAAGGAACGGATAGAAGATTATTTTTAAATTGTAACCCTGACTGAAGTTACAGGTTTTGTCTTTTTATGTTGTAAGTAGGAAAGTGAATACTTATGGGGGAGAAGGGAGGATTTTTGAAGGGTTTGGTTTTTTTTCAATTTGTTTGTTTCATTTTCACTTATTCTTAATGTGTGAATAAACTCTTGTGTAATTTTAAGGTAAGTCTGTTTTGCCTTTTGAGTTCCCCTAGTCATATATAAAATAATAGTAAACACTAAACACTCACACTCACACATTAAATTTATTCAAAAGGTATTTTGAGGTTTACTTATTCAAATCATTGCAGGAATATGAAACACCTTGCATTCAGAAATTTCACCTTCAAATCTACCACACAGTAAAGTAAGAGGAAACATGTGATGGCAGAACTTCCATACTATTCCATATAATTCCTCCTGTAAGATATGGAGCTATTTATGCATCTGTTTTCTTTTCCTCAGCTCATTGAGATAAGTCATTCTCTTTTCTTCAAGTGCAGGATGAGAATGAAAGTGTACACTTATATGCCACACAGACCTTCTTACTCTAGTGAAGATCAAATCTTGATCCAGAAATCAACTGGATATGAAAGTTTGATAGAAGAACTTCTCTAGCTGCCAGCTGGTAATGCTTTTACAAACCATATTTTGCTTTTAAAGATGGGCTATTAGTCATTTTCTCCTTGTTCAAGTATAATTTCTACATATTATTTTCTAGCTGTGCATTTTGTCATGGTGCCCTGGACCTACTGTTAGATGGTTTGCCTTTCAACTTTGATTTAGATTTTCACATTTTCTAACCATAGAAATTAGACCGAATGTCTTGTGATGTATGGTACCATAACAATTTAAAAAAACAGCTATCTTCCTGCAGATTTTCACTGCTGGATTAGGAGCTCATGTACCTTTTACTCTGAAGTAAAAAAAAAAAAAATGTGTATAAGAGGTGAGGCAACCTACTGATAAGGCTGAACAGAAGGGGTTGTAAAGAGTATGTAATGAGAGGTGTGTTGGAGGCAAACTAGATCTCTTGAAGTGAAACTATTTGGTGATTGTAGGGATCAGATCCTTACATCCTTTTTTTACTTTTGGATCAGAAAAGGATACCTGTTATCCATCTGAGATCAGCATTCAGTCTTTTAGTGTCTTCCAGACCCTCAGATCTCATTTCCACAGGCCCATGTTTCCAGCTGGTTGATAGAAACCTTCAGACAAGAAGTGAAAGTGCATGGGGACAAAATGTCAAATGCAGTTATCACCCAGATAGCCTTTAGTGTGTAGGCACTCTCATCAGAGCACTCTCATCAGACAAGGAGAACATGAGTGAAATGACAGATTACAACAATTATTTTGCTGGTTTGAAGCCCAGCAGGAAAATTAAACCCACTGGAGCTGCCCTGTTTTTCCTGCTCCTTTCTGATCTTGAAGAAAACACTAATGAGAGATTATGGAATAACAATTTACTGAAAAATCACAATAATTACAATAATAATAATAATAAAAGAATGTACAAAAAGAAGAGTGTTTATCCACAAAAGGATATTCACCACTGAACAAACAAAAAAAGCTTCCTGAAGACAGCACCCTGTGTGGTTTCCCAGACAAAGGCCAAAAGGGAACTGGCCCTGCCCTGGCCACGTGATCAATGGGAAAAGAAAGCCAGTATGTCAGGGAGGTTCACAGCTTAAATTTCCTCCCCACCCAGCCCAGAAACAATGGAAAAACAAGGACAAGACAAAACCATGACAGGACCCTGAAACAGGTTAGGGGAATCTTTTCCTGGGCCTGACCTTGTAGGAGTGGGACTGGAGTGCTCAGTGGTTCCAGTGATGACAGTGGCGCGTTCCTGCTCCTCGAGGCTTTGCTGGGCTCCTCTGTGCCACTGTCACTCTTTCCCTTTTCTTTCTCTCAGAGCAACATCCCAGGCTTGCCAGGACTGTCAACACCTACTCACAAAAACAGCAGCTCAGAGGAATGGGAAAAGGACAGAAGAATGGGAAAAGGAGCCACTGGTAGCTGAAAGGGGCTTGGCCCGCTGAGCTGACCCAGTGCCTGCACAGACCCTGCCCTGGGTCAGACAAAAGATGGAGACCCTTCTATCTCTGGCATCAGCTTCCTTCTGCTGAAACCATGCCACGGCCATGCTGTGGGTGGTACGGAACTAAATAGTGTTAATACCTCCAGCCCTTTCCTCTGTAACCATGACAGTATAAAAAAAATTGTATAAAAAGATGTTCTATATAAGTGTATGTAAACAGCATTATTATTGACAAAACTGTGGTATTTATTATACCATATTTTAAAACCATAATTTATCTTGTTAATATTTTTAGCATCTGACAAGTAGTAGGGATGAATTCAACGGTGTTTCCTTAATTCTCCTGTACTGAGAGAGAAATAGTATTCAAAGGTTATTTTTAAAGTGAGCAATGTAACCCTCAGACGTCCAAGCTTCCCAGTGCAGCAATGTATAGTACAGTATCTCATGGAAACACCAGCTGAGCCCTTGGAAGCTGTCGAATTAAAACAGCAGGGCTGCAGCATTTAACAGAGCTAATGTCTCTGCATGGTGCGAGGTGGCGGAAGAGATTGTGTCTGACAGTGCTGTGAAGTGCAGCTTCATCTCCTAGAATGTGATACTGGTTCCAGTGAGTGTCATCAATTAGATAGCTGCTAATTTCAAATTCTAGTCCCTGTAAGTGCCTCTTTGGTCAAATGGCTTGAAATTTTCTTTTGTCAGATAATAAAATAACAATATTACTTGGTCAACTTGGAATCTAAAATGAACCTTGTGGAACCGTAGTGTTGTTTTGATATATTTTTTCAAAGAAAAAAAATCTGGATTTTTTTTTTTTTTTTTTTTTTAACCTGAATTTAAAACTTACAGACTTCTCAGTATTATCAATGATGAACCTCAACTAAAACTTTGGAAGAATTTTCTCCAGAAAATTTAGCTCTAAAAATGGAATTAGACTTTGTAGCTCTTCTCTAAAATTCTGACTTTCATGTTGGACACATTATTATCTCTAAAAATTTGCAGTCATTTTCCTGCCTTAGGAATAAAGCATCAAAAGTCTATTAAAAATATGGAAACAGAAATTTGGCTTTTTCCTCTAAGAAACAGAAATTTTGCTTGGGGACAGATTTAATATTTGAATATTTTTCATACTTTGGAGCTTCACTTCATTTGCACAGACAAGAAAATAACATCTTAAATTTTTCTATTGAGGTTCTTGTCTCAAGAATGTATTAGGACAACAGGCCTTCTGTGGTTCTTATTTCTGTATGGCAGTTTACAACATTTAGCTGGCCTTAAATGCTAGAAGTTGTGAAAGATCTGATACTTATTCACAAACACACCAACTCCTTGTTTCCCCTAGCAAGAAAATTTAAGCTGATTTGTTTACAAAACTATGATATGAGAATTAGTCTAAAACTTAATGAATTCTTAATTTTATTTTTATTTTGTATGGATCCCTTGTAAGTTCTTGATCAAACTCATTTCAAGAGACCTTATAGGGAATAATATTAAGATAAAGAGAATTTTTAGAGGTAAAATGGGCTTATGCTTTCAGTTAGTAGCTCAGATCATGAAGCCACGAAAACATCATGACACAGTTAATCATATATAGGGAGATAAAACTATATATTTAGAATTCATATTTATATTCTTGAAGATTATTTGGGGATATCTGATCCAGTTATTGAACTAAATTTAAGTTTGTCAAGAAAGCCTATTGCATATTAGCACTCATATGCTGTTTCCAGCCCGAAGGCTTGGTTATATCTTACTAGGCCTATCTAGTCAGGAATATCTAAACCATTTAATGATCATACAAAAAGGAAAAAAAAAAAAAAAAAGTTGCTGACTTTTGAAGATCAGCTGGTCCAATGTCTGCTTCAAAGAATGATTCTCTACAGTTTTAGAGACAGTTCCTCAAGTTTTGGGTACTGCCACAGATGGAGAATCTCTAAACAGACTTTTCTGATACTTACTAACTCTAAAATTTGTTAGTTTTTGTCTCATTATTATCTCTTGGATCTCTGCTATGCACCCATGCCTGGCTCTGTCTACAGTGTCTTACAGGCTCCTCTTAGGAGAGCCAAAGAGTAGCAAATGCAGGTGCTCCACAGTGGGGTCAGGGAATTGGGAACCAAGGGCCACCCTGGGGTTCATAAAGAAGGAAATGTCTGTGAAAGGTTTTGAAAGAAGTCTTGACAGTCATGTAAAAATAATGGCCTCCCAGTCAAATTTATGTCTTGTTTTTTAAGTATATTTTAACAAGTGAAGTAAGTCACAGAAGTTATGTATGATCCTAAGGAAGATAGAATGAATATTGTCATTGCTTCCAGCGGCACTAGAAGCTTCCCCCCATCAGGAATCTCTCATTTAAAAAAAAAAAAGCCCCATAAAACAAACAAAGAAACAACATCAAAAAGCTAAAAGTAAAATAAACTAAAAATACATAGAACCCAAAAGAAATACAAGGTTATGTAATGACTATATGAATACTCCTAGTTTAAACGTCGTATATTCTTCATACGTTGCTTTGTTTTACATGGAAGATGTTTTCACATGTTTCCATTTGTGTCCACAGAACTGCTTCTCTGATCTCTTTTATTAGTCCCTGGGAAATTTACTTATCCTCAATGTATCACAACAGAGAAGTTCAAAGTAGGTATTAGCTTCTCTACATCACTTGTATGCTATATAAGATAAAAAGAATATTCACCATCTTGAAATGTTCAGAAAGGATTAGCATGTGATCCATCAAATGTACCCCTTACTCAACCCCTCCAAGTTGCCATCACTTTCAATGCCTTTTCTAAAATTTATACTTTAAGCTTTTTCAGACAGGCATCTTGATTTATGTCTTCCGTGGAGTCTCTATTGCCCTTAGTGTGCTTACTAAAATAATAGGGTGATAAATGATTTACATTGTTTTCTGTGTCTCTGCATTCTGATTCATAAATCGTTAGATGTACTTTAATCATGCTCACGCTTTTTGTTTATTCTGACTGAAATCTCTTGGATTTCCTTCAGCAGTTTTTTGCCTAGTATCTTCACAAGTATCTAAAGATTTTCCACAAACATTGAACACATGGCAACAGCAATCAAATATGTATTGGGAGCTTCATCCAGAACACGCTGCAGGAGTTTTGCCTTAAGTATGATCAGTGATAGCACATTCTGAAAGGAGCTGGGGTGTGTGCCTGTAAAACATTTAATCTTTCAAACAGCAGGTTCCAATGGCAAAATCTATGCTCTACTGCAGCTAAGAAAGCTGCAGCTGACAGCTTGTCCTGTTGTCATTTGCAAGATATATTAGCTTTCTCCTATAAAATATTAACACATTTATCAATTTTATGATCAATAAGCCATACATTTATAGTACTTAGATGTTTCAAAAAACATTTCATGAAATGATGAATTGTTGCTCTAAATTCAGCAAGTGTATAATAACCTTAAATTCCATACCTTCTCATCCATATATTTGTACATTATTTTATTCCAACAGCTACAATGCAGAAAGATAATCAACAAAAAAATGGACTCTTTCCCAGTAAAACAGAAAAAACGGGTTTAAAATTAAAAGTTAGCGAACTGTCAGTTTTGCTAATAGAATAAAATGCATTTGTTACTATCTATATGGAACATTTAAATACCATGTAGCTCTTCCAGTTGTCCTCTGCAAAAAGCATAGTTTTCTCCCATAAATGTAAATTACTTCTGTCATACTACAATTGATAAAATTTGATATTGACCTGGGAAAGCCTATGAATAATAAACATTTGTGGTAAATGCAATTTTCCAGTGCAACTTTTCTCCCTAATGTATGTTTTTATAGCACAAGTGCTTTGGCCACCTATCACCTCTTCTTAGCATGTCTTGACCTCTCTTTCTAACTTGATCACCACAGATGCTCCAATGAGAGGTGTAGGATAAACACGGTCTCAAATCATTCCCTTTCCAGCATTTCTAGCAGTTCCTAGCACTACCAGTAGAAGTGCAAATTCATCAACATTAACTTCACTGATGGTAACATAGTTGTAGGAGTTAATCTGAATCCAGAGTTTTAATGATTCGTAACCCCCTAATGTGTTTTGGGATTTCAAATACTTTCACCAATTCACTATTCATCAATTGTGAAATTTGTTATGTGCAGAGATTCACAGTAATGTTAACCAAGCTAAAAAGACCTCTTAAATCTCCTGTGTGCTAGCAAGCCTTGTGCTTTGACACAGAATAAAGCCATGGTTTTTGAACATGACTTTTTAACAATGAAGGAAAGTCAAAGTGATTATCGTTTATTGTAGGCAACTCTTAAAACTTCTAGAAAAAAAGGGGATATGAAGTCTTTGAAATTTAGTTCACTCTGTGGGATAAAGAGTTCACTTATGATAAGGATAATGTCCTCCTGCAAATGGAGAGTTGCCTTTGTCTGTAAATGAGTGCCACCTCCTCCTGTTGTCTGCTACCTTTCTCTGATCAGCTGTTATTCTACCAGATGACAACTCTAATGATATTTTCTTTGTGTCACTGTTGGACACGAAATTAAGAGCTTCACTCCAAGGTAGAACAGCATCAGAAGGCTTTATTTTACAATTTGTTCAGTCTTTTTATAACATGCTGCATTAAAAGGCATATTATTGGTCCATAGGACTAACACCTCTCTAGTTCCATTGGTCAAACTTAGAGAAAACACAACGGCACAGCTCTAGAACATTATTTACAAAACAGGAACTTGTTTACAAGATTTTCCCCTGAGAACCAAAGCTCTCAAGGACTTTCCCTTGGGAACACAGACCAAACAGGCAAAAATTTCTCAGATTCAGAAAATAGGCCCACAGCTTGCTTCCCAAAACCATTTCTTTTTTGCATGTCTCAGATGATTTTCATTAAAGGAGAGTGAATATATTTTCTCATGCACTTATCTGAAAAGATCCTTGAACATTGCAGTGTTTTGGTTCCTTCTCAATAGGTAGTGTAGGATAATATGATTTGGATTGGTGTTCAAATAAATGTTGATAACAGAGGATATTTTTGTTATCGTTGAGAAATTCTTACACAGTCAATGTCTTTTCTGTTTCTCACCCCACCAGTGAGGAGGCTGGGGGTGCACAAGATGTTGGGAGGGGATACGTCCTGAACAGCTCATGCCAGCTGACCTCAGGGATAATCCATACCATATGGCATCACACAGCATATAAAGCTGGGGAATATGTGAAAGGGGAGGACATTCAGAGTAGATGCAGTCTTGCCAAGGCACCATTACAAATGATGCAGCACTCCATTCCTGGGGACAGGTGGACACGTGGTTGCTGCTGGAAAGTAGTGAATTAATTCCTTGTTTTGGTTTATTTCTGTGTGTGGTTTTTGCCTTACCTGTTAAACACTCTTTATCTCAACTCATGAGCTTTCTCCCATCGACCCATTCAATTCTCTTCCCACTGGGCCAAGTGAGTGAGCAGCCGTGGGGGATGAGCTATGGCTGGGGTTGAATGACAACTTAGAGTCACAGAAAGATGTCATTGATGTAACACTTTTGTGTTCTTGCTAGACAGGCAGTACCACTTCATTTCTTTCCAGAGGATTTTTAAAAAAATAATTCTTTTATCTATAACTGGTTTTCAGTTTTCTATTTTCTATTCTACTTTCACCTTATTTCTTAGTTACCTTTTACCTTTCCTTCTTTTGTGTTTTTTCCTGCATATTCAGTAGGAAACTAGATTCCACTGAATTTGAGAGAGAAATGTGCAACAGCCAAGAAACAAAAGCAACTCAAAGTACTCACTGGATGAACTCTGTTGGTTTCTCTTCATTCCAGAGTGGAAGTCATTTACTGCTAACCTAATAAAGCAGCAATTTTGTGCAGCTCAGAGCTGACTCAGTTATTTTGTCCAAGCTTCCTGTGTTCGATTTTCATGGAACGAATGGACAAGCATACACATTTATGCTTATTTACCTGTACTCTCTATATGGGTAAGAGTAGAATAAAATTAATTTTAACTTGAAAATTTCACCTATATACATAAAATTTGAAATAAAAATATTTAAGAAAATCAATTTATTTTCATCTCTTTGCTGCTTTTTTCTTTGTAGAAGTATGAGGAAACCAAATATTCAGACCAATATGATAGAATCCATATTTAATTACTTGGACTACATGATAGCTGTTTAAACTGCTATTGAGAAACATTGCTATCACATAAAGGAGACTGCAAAAAGAAAAATCTTTCCTTTAAAATTTAAACAATTTTTTTGCTGAAGCATAGTGTAAGTGCTTCTAACATTTCACTGAAAATGGCAAATCATTCAGTGTCATGTTCTGTGAGAAACTGCAGATTCTATGAGTTGTCTGATAAAAAACACATATTTGTTTCAGATGACAGAGTCAGCAGAGTTCCTTTAATCTCCACTGTGAGTTTCCTCCTTCAGGTTTTTTGTAATTGATAACCTGTTTACGAAGGCCAATTTTAGGATTATATTCCTCTGTTATAATTTGGATAGTGTCTATGTTGCATAGTCTTTGTTTTCCCTAAGTCATAGCATCTGGCTCAGTAACAATGAAAGGACAATTTTTTATATTATATAAACCAGCAAAATTTCTTTTTTTTTCTTTTT